>JAWPHD010012220.1:0-77502 GCA_037043455.1 Cyrtodaria siliqua
TTGGTACTTAGCATTTATCCTGTAATATTCAGTGTTGAATATTATAAGCTTACTGGTAAATGAATGTGAATGGTGTCTGTCTTTATTTGGGGGCCATGATGGCCCAGTGCATAGCCCGATTGACTCTGAATCGGGAAATCATGGGTTGAATCTGGCACCCCTGGGTTACTTTAGTGTGTCATTTCACTTTATAGCCTCCAGTTGGATGGGGAAGAAAACTGGGTGGTCCACTGTATTGTGACCAAGTACATTAAAGAATCACAGGCATTTATTTGATGTTAAGAGAAAGGCATGGTTACTGAATCCCTATGTATCCTTCCTCTCTCTCTGAGGCAGCTCATTATTAGTTATTGGGTTTGTTACTGACCCTCTACAGAAATATGTGGGGTCAGTATGATTTATAGGGGGTGAGGCAATAGCCGAGTCCCCCTATATATCTGACTGACCCCACATATTTCTGTAGGGGGTCAGTAACAAACCCAATAACTGATTTATTGCATCGAGCACCTTTTTTTTAAGGCAAACACCGATATTTAACCCATTTTAATTGAGCATCAATGTCATTGAGACGTTAGCGCAATTTGACGTCACGACCGGTACAGTTTAAAAACATTACTAATTTACTTATGTTTGTTACTAATGCCTTAAAGAACTATGTGCAAATTATTTAAATTTTAAATTGGAATTGTAGTTCATATTGTTTTAGTGACCCTCTATGAAATCTACTGACCCACTATAGAATAATAGAGGGTCACCATGTGACCGCTCTAATCCAATGGAATTCCTAGGATCTTGTGCGAGGTGCAATAAAATAACTATAACGTGTTGATGAGCTGTTAAATAACAATTTATTTAGTCTATAGTTCAGAAACATTGCCTGCAAGAAAATGAAATGAAATATACAGTCATGTTGCATTTTGTTTTCATTTTCAAAGTTGTGTATATTGTGGTTGTGGAACTTGCTTTGTAATGTCATATATAGCCAGAAACATTTTATGCTTATGGGTGTCACTTTTCAGTTTTATATGTGGAAACTTTAAATGCAAACTGTATAATTGTAAATTTCAGAATTGTGTAATCTTGATCACGCTTCCGTGTTCATGGTGGCCCACATAGTCCATCTGCTCAACTTTAACGTTGTATCACTCCGAGAAAGACAACATGTATGCCAGTGAGTAGGATGTTTCATGTTTTTCTGTTTTATAAAAAATGTGATACCCCATCTGCTTCCATAGTTGGGGTCATGGTGGCCCAATGGATAGCACAGTGGACTCTTGATCCGAAAATTACAGGTTCTTGCTTCACTGGAACCTCTAGGTTTCTTCCATGTTTCCTTAGGCAAGACACTTCCTTTAACCTCATCCAACAGATGGGGATGTAAACAGGGTGGTACCCGGTATCTGTCTTATAGTCTAACCTCTGAGCATGTTAAAGAAAATAGGAATCTGTGGAAGAGTAGGAGTATGATACGGTTACCAAATTTCTATGTATCCTTCACCTTTGGTAGGGACGGCTCTAATAACTTAATCTCTAAGCCTGACTATAATAACCTTTGCGTCCATTGTAAACCCAGATCAACCTGCAAGTAACTCACAGGCTTCTGATCAGTCATTTCCCCCCAAAACACCCCTTTCCACATGAATGGAATGGTCTTAATTCAAAGTTAGAACGGTCCATTATATATATGTAGTGGTTAAGGGTAAGACAATGTGTCGATGAGCCGGTGATGGTAAATTGCAAGATATTGGTATTGCTTTGAACTACTTATGCTACAGCTTCATAACTTGGATCCTACTTTTATTAAGAAAGATACTTTTAAAAATGGCATGGCACTTTGTTCTACTAAGCAGATTCATTGCTTAAAATTATGTATTTTTTATTTTAAGAAAATTTGAGCATCGTCTGGCAGACATATTGGAGAGCCTTGACCCAGAGTGTTCTCAGGAAGTCACTGAGCACGTGCAGACTGTGTCCGAGTGGTTATCTGTTTGGACGGACAGTGTTTGTAAACAAACAGATTCGGAAACAGTCAACAGTGATAAATGTATGGAGTCCCTGCAATGTGTGCAGAACTTCGGAGATTTCAGTGACAAAAATTACACATGCAGGTTAGCTTATTTTCCATTTTACTCGATTACTAGGGACTCCTACCATGACTTGGAACATTGACCTGTATTTCATGCTTGACTGATTTTGGTTTATATCACCTTAGATTTTTCATAACTTCATCATCCTCAAAGACAGCTTTCTCACTAATATTTATTATATTCATAAACTTGGCAACTCTTATCTAGGCAATTTTCCTGTTCATCTCCTGATAATTTTTCATAAGAAAGGTTGACTAACTAATAACAAATAAGTTAATAAAAGCAACACTCTGCTACAACGTTGTAACTATAACACATCTAATGTCAGTTTTTGCCTCGAGCACTTCAGTGGAGGTCGAGATATAGGGACTTTTTGACGTCAACAGCCACAGTGCCGTCAGCGTCAACACTTGGTATAAGCTGAATCATATAACCCCACCATTTCATTGCCCCACCCCACACCTACCACCCCAACCCACCTTGTGAATGAACAAGAATTCATTGGGGGAACAGCCTGTGGTGGTGCCTTGTACTAAATTATCGTAATATGAAATCTTTCAAATTTTCTAGGACTTTAGAAGAATCTGTGACCTGCCTGCAGTCTCATTACCCATATTGCAACAGTCAGACACAAGTTGCTATGAATAGAACTGCACAGCTTCTGCATGACATAGACTACATCATCTGTGAGAAAAACGAGCTTTCCGGGGACAGAGAGCCCAAGTGCGTTGATATAGTATCGCAGAAGAACATTTCAGCCAAATGCAATGAAAGCCGAGCACTACGGTGCGTGTCCTCTCTACAAAAGGCCATGAACAACATTTATATGACACGGGTGGAGTTTTGTAGGTAAGAATCTTAACTATATCCAATGTAGTTGTTTTATGGAGCGTAACACATAAAAATATTTGTTATTAAGAGAGGCAGAACGAATACAAAGGAATTTAATTTCTGTATTTTTTACAGACCCGGTTGCACTAAAGTACTCTAAATAAATGCAGAACTAATGCAGAATGAATGGCATTTGAACAGAGAATGAACGCAGAATGAAAGTAAATACTGCACAATTAATACACACTTTGTCCGGACAATTTTTCCTGAAACCCTGGCTGGATTTTAGTAAAACTTGGCAGGAATGATCAGTACCAAGCCTAGTTGCGCATGTTGTTGGCGTGTTCCCCATCAAAGATTCCATATAGCCAGAAGAGCGATACAGGCCCTCTTGGACCTCTTGTTTAAAACTTAGAACACTGAAAGCAAATGCAAGCACTGAAATGCAGTTTTAAAAGTGCTGAGTGCATTTTCATTAATGCAAAATGAATGATCAATGCATTTTTTAGAAACGCTGAACACTGAAGCAAATTTCACCTCTGAAATGCATTTCGCTTATTTGGATGACTTCTATTGGTATCCTTATGAATGCAGTTAATTCCAAAATTACATTTTTAACAGAGACAATAAATCTCTAACCGTCTTTTCCTGCCATTTTAGTGAAGAGCTGCATAAATTTTAAGATGTATATAATTTGGGCGAAAACAATAATTGAATTTACAGTGAAAGATGTTGCGATTGTTAAATGATGCACGAGCGAAAGAAAGTGCATTTTCTCAATTTGTGCATTTAAATGCACGTATTCTATGCATTCAAGAATGCAGTTCCATGCATTTAAATGAACGTAGTTTCATTTATTAACACTGAATGCAAATAAATGCATTTTAAAAAAGGAATTTATATAAAAATTTATTATATAAAAATGAAAAATAAACAGAATGCAAACAATAGCAATGTTTCTATTACCATGACCTTTTAAAGTCCAGTTTAAAGTCATTGTGATTGCAAAGGTCAGCTTAGATTAAGATTTTCTCCAACGCTTCGTAACTTGATATTTGCACACGTGTTACATATGATCATTAACTATTTAACAATACCAATGTTTTCATGACCTTGACCTTCAGTTCAAGGTCACTTTCGATTTAAAAAGGCCAACTTTTGGTTGAGAAGTTTGTCCAAATTTCTCTTAACACATCATAGCTTGAATAATATTCAACAGATTGATTTGATATTTGCACAGTTCTTATTTATGATTGTTAGCTGTCCACCAATATCAATGTTTCCATGAGCTTGACCGTCAGTTGAAGGTCACACTTATGATTTTAATAGTAGGACATTTGTTGAAAAATTGTTTTTTTGTGTAATTTCCATTTTCCTTGTTTAAAAATTATTTCAGGCTGGTTAAAATTGGTATGCAGTGTATCCAAGACAACACGTATAACTGTAGTGACGAGGTCGCTGCCCACTTGACTCCGGTTGTCATGGAGATTATACTTCAGACAGGTGACCTGTGTCCAGAGACGTGGTGCCCAGTATCTGACCATTGCAGACTAGACATCGCCGGAGAGTGTATTAGTCATTTGGAGATGCATCTGCTTGAACTGGCCACCTACAATGGTGGCCAGGTGGATGAAGGTGTCTGCTCGTAAGTTGTGATTACTTAAATGTTATTGATTGTATTTTCCATCAAAACTTCGGTCCAGCTAAGTGTACACCTCTGAAGCAGTGCTGCTGTCTGTGAGGATAAAGGCATGCATGAGTTTTAAACCATTTCAAAATGGAGGTATATCAACCTTGTTCATTCTTTTCTTTATTGTTGCTTATCAAACCTGGACCGACTGGAAAGCTGGTGACTGTATAACATTGCAATAGAGGCAAACCCTGCACATCACTGCTCTATCTCTCATCAAACCTTCATGCTTTTACAAATACTAGGATGCCAATATGTTCACATGTTGAAAACGGTCTTAGAAAATATTCTATCATACATGCCTATGCATGAACACATTTTTCCACTATGTCGAATATAAAGAGGTCCTGTTTTTGAGACAAAATCGTTGACTTTATTTTGCAGCAATATTACTAAGGTCCATCACTGTGTTATGAATGCCACGGAGGACTGTTACCCCGGAGACAGACAGACAGCAATCCAGCAGTTCAACACGCTTGCCCAAATCATCATTCCTCTGTGTCGTCAGAAGACTGAAACCATCTCGCACTGTTATGAACACTTTCACGTTGGAATCGACCAACTCCTAAACTACGATAATTTGTTTATAGACCATAAAGTAAAAATTATCGCACGAGAGGCCATTATCAACCAGGCCCAGAACATGATAGACGGTATTGCTTTGCCAGGGGTGTTAGAAATCAGCATTGGGGCGCAACTTCAGGGTAAAGCACTCCCCGGTGCATTAGAGCTGTTGTATAATATTGGAGCATTATTTGATGGCATTGATCTGCCAGGTGTACTGGAGTACCTTGATAACTATGGGCATGAGTTCGGAAATTCTTCAGATATTGTGTACGGCCTAAACCTGCCCGGAGGTTATTCTTTAACTGGTATGAACCAGACAAATCCTTTCATTCGTCGGCGGAGAAATGCAGGTACAACAAACTCAACTGGATCAAGCCAGAATAATGAGACTAATAACATAACACAGTTTTGGAATGATGATAAAACTAACAGTTCTTTTTCAAATTCAACCAATGAAATGGACAAAAACAAAAATGGTGACATTGCAAATGGTGGAAATGTTAACCAGGACGCAGGTTTGAATAGAAATTTTACAAATTTAACAGATATGATGAATTTCGATGCAATTCTCTCAGCTTTGCATCTTAGTAGATATGACTTCGAAAAGTTCTTAGATGGTCCAGCATTACTTTACTATGCTCCTCACAAGATGGAGGTTTGTGATTTGATTCATGAAGCATATCATTGTCTCCATGACAACCTGCACCTGAGGTCATTGCCGGGGAAACAAGAGTTCATCTTGGATACGACCCTGGAACTGTTAGAGAATATTGCCATGGATATGTGTCAGGGTAAGTAAGCAGGTTATAAAATGTTTTAATTCATTGCTACTTATTTACAACTATTAAAATTACTTTTATTTTGTTGATGAAAATGTGATCTTGTATTTCTGTTTGTATAATTCAACATCACAAATGTTCAAATCTGTTAGTACTTTGTTATATTTAACTATGAAAAAGGTCACACTTGCTTTTTGATTGGAACACCTAGGATTCCAACTTTTCAAATTGATCTTCCCTCTTTTTACTGCGTGTGATCAATGCTATTTATTTGAGACAAACTCTATTCATGCCAATAGCTGTTAATAAAGGCAGAGTAGATGTAGTGTGATTAACTTAATGCTGATATTCTCATGGCAGAGTGTGTGTCTCTTTGTGTATGTGTATATACCTAAGGTTCATAGTCTCACCGCCTGCTAGGGCACCGTAGAGTCTGGACTATTGTGTATGCATGCGTTACCATGTATTTTATTGTGCATTTGGAACCCCAGGTTTGAGCCTCTTCTGAAAGACTGTCGAGGTAGAGCAATAATAGGCTATTGCCCACAGCTAAGATGTTTTGTTTTCCGTTACAGCTCAGCGGTGCCACAGCTGTAATAGCCTGGATACAAGTGATGAGTGTAACGAACAGCCATCGATTACATGTGCTCCTCTACAGGTATCATACATATACTTATCACATAACATGCGGTGTGGGAGTTCAATATTTATTCTACTAGTGGTATAACATAACGTTAATGACGTCATGGACGTCACGTTAATGTACGTGTTATGACGTGTTAAAGAGACTGGCAAAATGCAATAAAAGTCGATATGTGAGTTATGTGATAAATAGAATCTAACATTCGTTCTCATTCATTATTGAATTTATTAAACTCGTTAGAAAAATGATATAATGCTCGGCAGGAGCCTTGCATTATATCATTTTGCCAACTCGTTTAAATAATCCAATAATGAATGAGTACTCATGTAAGATACTCTATTTATGTCTAACATTTACAACATTTACAATGAAACTTAATGATTACATTTCTAGGAACATTCATTATAGGCTAGCACATACTAACTTACTGTGGAAGAACTGTTTACTACCGCTGAAAGAAAATACTAACTGACGATCTATTTATACATGTATATAGAACTGTTGAATATGAAATGAGACAAGAATTTGATTGGAACTGCAGTATATTCAGAAACTGCATTCAAAATGGATATTAAAGTGTAATAAATAATTTATTTAACAGGTGGTATTGTTCTGACGTCAGAAATTATTTCTCATGGGAGTTTTTTTTTTTTCACTCATTCACATTTGCTATCTCATGAAAAAGCAACATGCCTTCCATCTATTTATTGCTTGATTATGGTTTTATTTTATGATGAAACAAACTGGTATTAAAAAGGCCTCCTTCCTTAAAATGATAAGTGTAACCCTTGGGTGTTATTACTCTTAGTAATTGTGTTCTACAGCTGATATCCTTGTCTGAATTGTCTCTGGCTTTATAGGTAAACACACTATTTGCAACTTTCATTACTGTCTCCGCATACATGCCAAATTTTCCAGCATCACATCAGGGAGATTGGACTTCCAAATCAGGGAGATTTGGTCCAAATCAGGAGATTTTATGAAATGCCATGAAACCATCGCATTTTTTCAAATATTGAATAGAAATTTTGACAACTGTTACTTTATATCTAATTTTATTTTGTATTTCATTATATAAACTGTATATATAAAATAGATGAAAACAAATAACAGTATAGGCATTAGGCCATAATAAAAAAAAAAAAGAGAAAAAAAAGAAAGCTTTTACAGCGATTTTCCAAACTGCTTTCCTGTCCTCCGAAACCCGGAAACGTAACAACCGGAGTTGAGGTACAAAATTACTTCACAAAATGACGTGAAATTGGAAAATTAAATGGGGAAAAAATGGTGTTTGTTATCATTAAAGCGGTAAAAGGTGTTGCACTTATGAAAGATGGGTTTAGTTGTAATATTGCGGAGGATATAACATTGTTACTAGACGTTAAAAGTGTCAATTTCAGCAAAATCCTTCTCGAATAAAACAATCTGATGCAATGAACAACCTGTTGATTGGTGTAGTCAGCGTTAATTGTCGGCATCGCACCTATAATCTTCATATATCTACTAGTAGGTCCATGTTTTCATAAGAAGGTGATAATTTGCGAAACGTGATTGTTTACCCGCCATAGCCTATTTCAATAAATCTCGTCGTGTGCCGCGAGACGCTAGATGCAATTTCATTGGTTGGTTGCATGATCGTAACCCCACCTTGATCAGTTTGACACGCAACAGCTGTGAACTCATTGGTTGACACGTGCGAAACACGTGCTGTGAATTATATATTACAAGCGATCAACCATACTCGGCAAATAATTGATTACCGGGAAATTTAGAGAGGCTTCCGTGCCTTCGGTAGATCAAAGGCAAATCCGGTAGTCTAACAGAGAATGCGGGAGATTTGACATGTATGTCTTTGCTACTTCCTTTGTATCTGAGTCTGTCCTCCAAGTACGTAAAAGAACAGTAGGCATCCATGTGATAGTATGAGTAGAGCATGGTTTGTAGATTCTTAATCTTTCCACACTTTGGGACAGCTCTAGATAAACCAAAGATTATGTGTTGATGAGGTGTTAAAAAATTATTCAATTGCTTAAGTAACTCTTTCTCTGCATCTGTCGATATTTCTCTGGAAGTTCATCATTTTTGTAATTTTCATAGATAGTTACAAGTTCAATATGAAAAGTTGTGAATGAATGAATGACCTTTTACTTCTGAATATTCAGTGGATCATAGTGTGCACAGAAGTGGGACATGTTTTAGATCGTAATAGTCTTGGAAACACTATTTTCAGATGTGTCACACTGAAGTTCATAATGGCCATTATACCAAGGGATGCCACTCCATTTTGACCTGTGAAGACGAATGTCGCCATAGTGATGAACCTTGTTATTGTTGCCATGGACATATGTGTAATAAACCTAAAGGTATATAGTTAACTTTTATTTGTGCAAAAGTTGCTATAAAAAATAAATTTTGACCCAGTAAGTTATATTCTAGTAATTAAATCTGTATAAATTATCAGCATTTCTACCGACCTACTGTAATCTCTTCAAACTATATTTAAAAAAAAGCTTTTGATTGAGAAAATATGTTAGGCTTTATGGGGCTTTTTAAAACAACACAAAAAGTTACATGACACCAACAGGAATGAACATTCCAGGCCTGCCCTCCATTTACATTGAAAAGAACCTTCTCGCCTGTAAAACTGCAGAGTTGCTGCAAATTCTGTTGTAGAAACTTCATTCTATACTAAAAGACACTATTATTGTTTTTTGCCACCAGTCAAGTATTCTGAAACCATACAGGGATGATGATGACAAAAATGACAAAATGAACTTGAATTCAGGGGAATTTGTCCCTGTGCTTGGAAATTCGTCCCTGTGCTTAGGTAAAATTGCCTTTGATTATATTTTGATTTAATCTGTTTGTGTGATTCCAGGACCCTCCAGCAACACCTGTGACATACAGATGGCTGTAGATTGTACTCAGGATCTGTTGTTGTACACGTTAAAAGAACACAGCTTTGACAAGTAAGAACCATCTAGATGGCCTTGTTACTATTGTATATGCTAGTATGTGTTAATTAATTATCATTTAGTAGGTTTTGAAAAGACTATTTAAAGTGATCAGAGTATTTTATTTGTTTCTCCTATAAATGTTCTCTAACAGTTGAATCTAGTGTGCGTTTTGACAGCTGAATAGCCAATCAAGTATTTGTGTTAGTGTAATGTGTAATGTGTAATGTTCGGTATGTAGACCACATTATAAGAAGTATATATACATGAAAATAAGTATTTCTCCTCAATTGAAGTAAGGGGAAGCATATAGTCTTTTAAAGTTTGCTTATAAAAGCTTCAGGATTTCTCAGAAAAAATAGGTCAAGTTGGCAAACGCAAACCACATAATCTTTTTAATATGCCAGTTGCAATTCTTATTTTTTCATTATTAATTTTGATTAACATTTACAATTTCCAGCACATCCAGGATATATACAGCAGCTATGTGTATGATGAAATCAACTACTGGTTGCTATGGGGAAGCGCACATAAACTTCCACAAAGCAGGGGAGAGAATTCTGAAACTTCTGGCAGCTGTCAGTTGTTCTGAGAGTTATGGTTCTTCTTTCTGTGACCTCCCAGGAGCAGCGACCTTGACCTCCATAGTATCCAGTCCATACAAGACAGCTGCTTCCATGGAGATGACCTGCAGGTTGGAATTCAAATATTTTACTAATTGTTAACGAGATTATAATAATGACATGCTTGTAACTTTATATAAATTTCGAGCTTTTTGCAGAATATGATTAAATTTGTAATGGCGTTCAAACTTGCTGATACAAAATACCAAACATGTACATTGAGTTCAAGCAGTACCAAACAATGTATTCTAAATGGCTCGGATGCCAGTATTATTTCAGACTTGATGTGAAACTGGTGGAAAACCAGGTGGGTGAGTTAGTGTGAAATACAAGGCCAAGCATCCTTGGGTTGCATTGGTGAGAACTTGTACTTTTAAGTAAACTGATATGGGGCATTTTTTGTCATTGTTGTACTTTCGCTCATTCTTATAAAGTATTGTTTTCAGTTATAATTACAAATCCGATTTCCTTTATTTTGCAGATTATTTGAGTCAACCTTAATTGGATTTGTCAATAAAACATCTGAGGATGAATGCTGCCATGATGTTGACTCCATAAAATGGTCATTGATTTCTGTCTATAATAAAATACAACCAGCCTGCCACAACACAAGCATCCATCTTCTCTGTGAGAAACCTTTGAACCAGTCATGCAAACATGATGACCGGAACTCAACAACAGGAAGTTATTCCAATAGGACCGGTGAAGTCAACATGACAGGAAGTGGTATCAACATGACAGGAAGTGATGTCATTGAACCTTTTTGTATGGCTCTGAGTCACCAGAAGGAACAAAATAGAAGTGTTGTGTGCAGTGTCATGGCTGCCATGGACACCTGTTTGATGCCTGAAGTTGTCAACCAGCTGACTTTGTGCTCTGTAAGGTAAATATTGTTTTGACGTGAATTATTTTGTTTATATAATTATATATAAATAGTTTACAATTATATAAAATTAACATATACAGTATTAAAAGAAAATGCAATTTATAATTTACTATTTTTACCACCAAATTCTTCTCCTTGCCCACCCTAGTCAGATATAAATTAAAATAGAATTTGAAAATTATAAAACTTTATTGATGTGTAAATGTGCAGTACATGCAGGTGAGTGACACATACGGTATATATTACTATTCTTATAATAGCTAACAACAAGATATATATTTGCAAGGTACCTCTAATACCCACAAACGTCTTCAATATTTAATAGCGCAAGGGAATAAGGGCTATTTATACAAGGGAATAAGGGCTATTTATTCCATTAAAACATACATGGGAACCCATTAAGGTACTTTTGAAATTGAATACCCACACATACTGGCTGTATACCAGATATCGTCATTTTTATGATGGTTCTTTAATATATCTAAATCAAAACTAGTCATCTCATAAATATTTTTTCAGGTAGAGAAGCTTACCCATTTGCCGTAAATATTCTGTGTTTACATCCTATTATCAGTAACAAGTGTCACGTGACCGTTACTAAATATAGACTGAATTGGGCCGGTCGTTTTAGCTGAATGTAGTAGTTATCATCATGTTCAGGTTAATACCGAATAATCCATGTTTGGGATGATGAAAACGTGTGTAGTTATTAATTGAAACATAAATATACCATTGCATATGAATACACAAAAAAAATATCTAGAAAAATATTATATCTACAATTTAAAATGTTTTTTCAACTGTAGGTATCTGATGTAATTTACTTCACTTCGATGTTCATAATTTAAAGGGAACTAACTGTCTGCAAATTTAAATTGACGTGAACTAGTCTCCCTTGGCTAAAAATGTTTAGCACATGCTTTTAGTTTATTGGGCATGTCAAATTGATTCAATGGTTCGACGTAAAAGGTCGGCTGTTTTAAAAGGAAATTTTCCTGCGCATGCGCATTAGCATCTGATTCCCCCCGATTGTGTTTTGTTTATAACGGTATTTATATAGGTAAACTAGTTGGTTTGAGAGTGTATGTTAACATTTCTATAGTATTTTTTCCTCTCCAATTGTCTGATGATAGTGTGTAGTGATTTGTAAAGTGGAGTCGAAAAATAATTGATAATGACAAAATCTGGTGAATGATGATAACTGGTACAGAACCAGTAGATGCAAAACTGATTTTCAAGAACCAAATTTACATATATGGACAAAGAAATGTTTCTCTGCTTATACAAATCTTTAGTCAGACCCCACCTTGAGTATGCTACAGTGGTGTGGGCCCCTACCTAAAAAAGGACCTCATTGCCATTGAAAATGTCCAAAGAAGGGCTACCAGGATGGTGGACAACCTCAGCAATGTCCCTCACCATACAAGACTTACTATATGTTATGGCTACCCACACTTGAATATAGAAGAGAGCGGGCCAATGTGATCCAGGTTATAAAATATTAAACAATATCAATATAATTGACAAAAATAAACTTTTCACACCAGTCCCTAATATTGGTACCAGGGGGAACTAAAAAACTATTTAAAAAAAAGTCCAAGAATTGATATAAGGAATAAATCATTCACCTATAGAGTAGTAGAATCTTGGAATAAACTGCCTAACACAGTAATTGAGGCACCCACCGTAAATTCAAAAGTAGGCTAAATAAACAACGGGCACAACATCCTCATAAGTTTAGGCCTACAAACTAATAAAAAACAACAACAATAGGAACAGGAAGTCAAAAAGAAACATTATACTAGACTGGGAAAAATTATCAAAATGACCTAAGAAACCAACAGTTTAATAACGGCTTTGCCAACAGTTTGAACACATTTCAGGTAATATGGTTCACCCTGGCATAGATGTTCTTGGGGTCCCAGATAAGTTTTAATGGAATTGCACTAAAATTAAGCTTGTGTTCAACACTGAAAAAAGAGACAATGTTTCTTTTGCAGCAGTGACAGTGTGTTCAATAGGACAGTGGAGTGTGTACAGAATGTAACACATGGGTGTACGTCGGCCCAGTTGTTGCCAGTTGTTGTCGTGCTGAGAAGTGCCCTGATGGCCTGTCCCCCCTCCATCCATGGTGATAAGGTCATGGAGGCTTTGTAAGTAGACTAGCTGTAAATGGTTTGGAATTTAACCTTTTTTGTGGATTCCGTGTAAAAATCTACAGGATTAAGGAAACAGAGCTTGAGTTTTACTATAGGCCCTAGGTAAAGACTATAGCTTTTAATATGTAGAATTTGCATATTTGTTTATACTGTAAGTTAATTAATGGTCTGGTATATATTACATTAACCACATTTATTGCAAATAGGCACTGTAATATGTAACAGTCACCTTAACTCCCCATGTATTGACTGTTTATAAACCATCAAAACCCAATTCGCAAATGTCTGTGTTTTGCTATTGTCCTCTTTTCTGCAATTTTGAGATTAAGTATGAGCTGCCTAATAAATTGTTTTCAATGAGGGTGGATCTCCTCAAGAATAATGATAACTAAATGGTATAAATCTATAAACACAACTTGTATTACAGCCAGCACCAACTCTCGGACACATTCAGTCCCTTTGCAACTTGTGCAACCATCCTCAGCAACATCAGTACAATACTGGTATATGATGACCAGGTGCACTTCAGCCTCTGTCACATGGTTGATAACATCACTGGTTGCCTAGAGACAGAGTCACATGATGTGCAAGGAAGTAAGATGATGTTATCAGGAATGATGGGAAAACTGCTGAATTTGAAAAATCAGTTTTGTGAGAAAGGTGAATAAAACAAAACTTATTGCTGTCTTTAATTTTGTCCACTTAGCAGTAGTTAAATGTATAATGAAATTTCCAACAATCTTACGGAACAATCCAACAAATAAGTGCTTCAAAAGTTTAACCAGAAACTTCTTAAAATATTCTCATACCATCATTGCCTGCCAAGTTATACCCTAAAATACTAAAAAGCAACAAAAAAGACAATTATAATGAATAATCTGACCAGGTATGAAACAGTTATTTTAACTCGATACAATTACTAAATTTTTAATTTAAAACCTGGAATAAGATAAGATCTTTAAATAATAAATAAGTTCCATTGCCTGCAATCTCTGTGTAAATTGCATTTAAATGCATACAACTACGAAGTAAAATCTAAGCATTGTATTTTCAAGTTCTTATTACATACATTAAATGAGTCGAGGCATAATAACTTGCACTTCAGCTCCCTCTCTGTCAAGTACACTAAACACTGTTAATTTTATTTTTTTAAATATTTGTTTAGGAATTCAGCAAAACCACTGCTCCTACTCACCATTTGAAAGCATTTTTATTGTCTGTAGTTAATCTGTAATTATTTATGTCTCTTGGTGTTTTAAATGTGTTATGATTCCTGAAGATTTTTTTATTGCATTTATTGAATCAGTCTGGGAAAGATCTTTCCAAAATCTTTAGTAAGTCAGTGGGTGGTGATGGTCACTCATAAGTAGGTCAGAGAAAACTTCCAATATTTTTCATGACCGTTATGATATATTTCAGATGTTCCAGTGCATGTCTATAACTTAACATGCAGTGCAGATGAATATGTAGTGTGTCCCTCAGATGTGTGTACCAATACAACCATAGCAACACATTGCCCCATGGCAACATGCGTGTAAGTAGTCATTACCGTAGCAATACATTGTCCCGAAGCTGCATGTGGTTAAGCAGTTGTGTTACCATAGCTACCATAGCAACACATTATAGAAACATGTGTTCAAGCAGTCATGCTACCACAGCAACACATTGACCTATGGCAACATGTGTTTAAGTAGTCATGATATCATAGCAACACGCTACCACAGCAACACATTGTCCCATGGCAACATGTGTTTCAGTAGTCATGATATCATAGCAACACGCTACCACTGCAACACATTGTCCAATGGCAACATGTGTTTAAGTAGTCATGATATCATAGCAACACATTGTCCCATGGCAACGTGTGTAAATAGTCACGGTACCATAGCAACACAATGTCCCATTGTTAAGTAAGAGGTCATGTTACCATAGTAACACAGTGTGTAAGTAATTGTATTACCATAGCAAACTTTACCATTTCAAACAGAATTTTACATAGTATTATTAATACTTTTAATTTGAATTATAACAGTAGAAGATACTTAATTTTGTGTTGTAGTTGTCTTACCCAAAATCACAACACATCAGTAACACATTTTGATATTGAGGATACCTTATAAATGTTTTCATTTAAGTAAAAAGTAATCTATCTTTTTGCTCAGTAATTGTTAATTATCTTAAACTTTCTCTTATAGTAAAGAGAAAACAGCACAATTATCCTATTCTAGAACTGGTGATTGTAAAAAACACATTAACACACCACTGGTTTCGTCACAGTATGTTTTTAAATTGTATAATTTAGGAAATGCTCTGCTGTTTAAAGGGACACTTGGCAATCTTGAAGTATTTATCAAGCACTGAAAATTGTGTCTGTTTATTTATCCCGCATCATTTTGACTTTAAACCTGCTTGCATATAATTAAATAAGTTTGTCAGTTTTCATTTGTTCGTCTTATTCTACCATAGGTTTATCTATATTGTTGGTGCACTTTAATCAACAGTTAATAATATGGAAAAATAGTAGTTTCATACTACTATTATAATTAATATTAATGATTGAACAAATGCAATTTATGCAGAAAAACTAACGGGACGCCATGAGTTTTTAACAGATCAAGATTGCCGTGTGTCCCTTTAAGCAACTGCTTGAGAGTAAAAGTATTAATAGTGCTCGATTTCCTTCTTCAGGACAGATTATTGCAGCAGTTGTGAGGTGATATATTACTTCAGAGGAGAGGATGTTACAGAAATATGTCACAGTAAGTTGTCTTCAGTTCGATTAATAATAATATTTAAACACTGGTTGAGTTAGACAGAAGGTAGGAAAGAATATGGGGAGTATAAGGAGTTTCAGTGTCATCATAAAATGCGGGTCTAGTTTCATTTCAGCATTATTGAGTCTTTAGTTCAGGAGTTGTTGCCCTTGACTGATAGAAACAATCTGAAAAGTTGGGTTTCAGCTTTAAAAAGATGCTTAAGAACTTTAGATTATTAATCCAAAAACATCATCGTCATAATAAACTGAAGATCACACTTGATTTTCACAGCCGTTAACTTAGAAGTTATTCCCTTGAATAATAGAAAACGAGTTACATGTTTGGTTTCTGCCTCTTGTATCTGCCTTACTTGTTGGTTATTGTGAACTTGGGTTTATCTGAATGACGAAATAAAGTAGTCCTCCCATTAAATATTGCCTAAAGTATATCAATATATATTATCATTTGACAGTTATCTTTTCAGTCGAATAGTATGGTGGGTGGAGTATACATTATCTTTTGACTTACAGTTCTTGTTTATTTATTTTACACCAGATGCCTCAGTAAATAACCAGTGCGATGTGGAGATGATCTCACATAAAATAACAGCCTACATGAGCATGGTGATGACATCATCCATGCAATCCTGGCTTGACGCAGACCAACTGTGCAGGTAAGGGAATCTTGGTTAAAGGGACACACGGCAGTCTTAAAGTACTAATCAGGCATCAAAATTTGCATCTACATTTATTAATACAATATCATCTGCCAGCATATAATTAAACAAAATTTGGAGATTTCTGTTGTTTGTCATTATTGTAACATAGGCGTTAATGTATTATTGGTACAATAGATTCATCTGTCAGTAATATGCAAAAGTAACTTGCTTTTAACTTTCATTATTAAAATTATTTTCAAATATACAACTTAATAAAAACGGGACGCTTTGAGTTTTAATTAAATCATGATTGTTTTGTGTCCCTTTATAATTTAATATCAAAATTCAATATCATTTGAAATTCAAAGTATTCTAAATCATTAAGTGTTGTTGATATTAAAACGATATTGTTGTGAACTTTTGTAGGTAATAATCCCCATAGACAACATCACTGTTTTAAAATGTTTACTGATATGTTACCATAGCAACTGAATATCGTGGATGATCACTTGCCTATAAATAGTTATATGTACATGATGTGTATGTATTTAAATGCGAAATTAGGTCAATTTTAATAATTAGTCAGTACTAATTAATGGACATGTCATCATGCTGCTTGTCTTGTTTACAAATAAGTGTATAATTTTGAACTATTGCTATGGAAACACAAATATTAATTCTTTGTGACATTCATTTAAATTCCAGGCACCTCCCGGACATAACAGAGTTGCTAGGAAATGCCTCACATTGTCGGTCTTTCTACAAGGAACCATTTACTGCATTGTTGTCATGGATACAGGAAGATGTCAGGGTCACTTGCAGCAATAATCGTGTCATTGATCTTTGTCAGCAACCTTCATGTGATATTTCTATGGCAACTGAGTTGTACTCAGAGCTTGGATACTTCTTGACAGCAAACAGTTTTGAAAGCAACATCTTTTGTCAGTGAGTGTTTGAAAATATTTTTTTAGGCTATCCTGTGTCTGTGTAGATAGCAGATGGACACATTGGAACATTCGATTTCATGTCTAACTTGTGGTGTCATTGCTGTCCAGGGAGAAATGCTTTAAAGTTGTTGATTACCTATTTTCAAAAAAAGTATGAAAAGAGAAATTTGGAAGTCGTCAGACACGATAAATACAAAAAATATTGCTGTCTCGGTTTGATTGAGACTGTTCATGAACGGTAGTGAAAAGTGCTTGTTACCATTTGCGCCCTTTAGCCCCGGGTTGAGCAGAATTAACTCGATCTTTAATGTCAATAGTACAATTTGAGCCATCCCGAAGATGGTATGCATATCACAGTGAACATGGTACCTTCAATGAGGTATTTTTACACCATTCCATGGCCAGCAGCGTATGGTCCCAGTTTCTTACAAAACGTTTTGCCCTAAATGAGAAAACAATGGGCAAAATAAACAAAGTGGAATTTAGTTGGGAGATTATGAAGCATAAGTATCACAGGCTACAGTCAAAAGACTAAATTAAAAGCAAGCAACATATCCTAAGGGTGATAAAAACCATTCTCAGAACCTTTAAAGTGGAACCACCCATTCAAAATTCAAGTAAGAAAACAAAATATTTGAGAATGTACCACCGATATCTATAAATATCAGGCATACAACAATTTCTTTTCTTGATGTATATGCACCAGGGACTAAGCTACTTTTATTTTATATCGTAAGTTGAACTCAAACTTTTTATAATATTCTTATGACATTTAAAGGCAGAATATACTTATTAAAATATGAAATGAAACAATTGACAAAGTATTCTTGTCTTATAACTTAGGAATTATGCAGTCAACTCAATAGTCTAGAATAAATAAATCTTTGCATACTATGCCAAATAAATAGTTTTAATACAATATCTCGAAAACTCATGTGAACTGTAAGTGTACTATTATGTTGTGTCCCATCAACACTGAGCTTATGCATAAAACTGGTTGCTTACAGGGCCAAATGGTTCATTTATAGTGAAAATCAGATGTTAGCAATGGCTGAAAAAATTGTTAGGTTTAGTTTCAAATGAGTTCTTTCAATTAATGCATAGGGACAACAGTTTAATAGTTAATACAATTTGGCGGTAGTTTTATACACTCGTCTCCTCTAAGGATGACATAAACATATTTTGAATTTAATGATTTCACGTTCAGGTAGCTCTCTTGCTTGATGTTTAGCATATAAAGGGTAGTTCTAGGACTGGTCAGCCCGGTGTCGGTATAATGTGACTGGGTGGGGTATCATGTCATGTGTCTACGGCATGGTATTCCAGAGCGGCATCACTCTAAAGGTGAACATTTAGCTCACTGCGACAAGTAGACTCTGTCATGATATGACTTTAAGAGTGTTAAAAGCCATGTTAAACTCCGTGCATACATTAATGATATCACATTTATTATTTTTCCAGGAAAGTAAAGAACACCTTTATGGTATCTGAATGTGTGCTAGTGGATTGTGACATGTCAGAACTGTACAAAGTTAAGGATACTCTAATGTACATGAGGTCCCAGATCCAGTCCAGGTGCCCGGAGTTGGCAAGCCAGATTTACTGCGATCCTAGACTTGATTTTCTATACATGGATCACAAACCTGGTAAGATGTTTGTGAAAACCTCCAGTGAACATCTATTATTTCTTGCCACCATCATGATTATAGAATTCATTGATAGGGCATAAATAGGTTTTTGGAATTATTAAATAATTTTGTGATTTTCTTCTGAGACCATATTATTGAAAACTATGTATGAACAAGTTTATGTCTGCAACAATGTCTTACGCCTGAATCACCCTATTGTGGTGCTGTTATAATCTTGTATCATTTAGTAGTAAGAAAATCTTGTTTTTTCCTTCAGAAAATGACACAAACGTAGGATCTAGGAATAATACCCCAGGCACCAGAGTCAACTTTACAACACCTGCACCCCCGTCTTCAAGTGATAAACCGTCACCAAGTTCCCATTCTACTGAGAAGTGTAACACTGTACAGGCCCAGTGGTGTTTGTTCACTGTCACAATGCCTGGTCAGAATGAAACCAACTTCTGCAGGTAAGGATAGTTCCATCACTGTAGTAGAAATAATTGTAGGCAGGAAGTGGTAATGCATTTAATTTTGACATACATTGTACTCAAACCAGAAACTTATGCAACCAAGACTTGAGTCTCAAGCAAGACCTTGATCTTAGTGCATACATGAATATCCATTCAGACATTGCAAGCCAGATATTGATCTCAAGCCAAAGATCATTCTCATTAATTTCAAGTCCAACATTGAACTAAAATTAGACATTGATTCCAAGATATCACCAATCTTAAAACATTGGTCTGATCTCAAGCCAGACATGTAACATTGGCCAGACATTGGTCTGATATCTTGATCTGATGTCAAGTCAGACATGTGTCTCAATCCAGACATTGGTTTGATCTCAAGCCAGACATGTTTCTCAGTTGAGACATTGGTTTGTTCTCAAGCCAGACATGTAACAATTGTCTGATCTCAAGCTAGACATGTATCTAAATTTAGACATTAATCTGAGCCAGACATGTATCACAGTCTAGACATTGCTTGAAGTTCTAGCCATACATGTAAGATTGGTCTGATCTCAAACCAGACATTGGTCTGATCTCAAGCCAGACATGTGTCTCAAACCAGACATTAATATGATCTCAAGCCAGACATGTGTCTCAAACCTGACATTAATCTGATCTCAAGCCAGACATGTGTCTCAAACCAGACATTAATCTGATCTCAAGCCAGACATGTGTCTCGAACCAGACATTGGTCTGATCTCAAGTCAGACATGTGTCTCAAAGCCAGATATTGGTAATAATTGTTCTTGGTTAGTTTTTTTCTCCTTTTTTCTGCCGCCTATTGGGTGACCCATTTATTCTCCCCGTAAATATGTGTGTGATGAGTCAAGGAGGAACATCCCACCGCACAACTTACAAATATATAATATATGATAATAAATTCTTGAAGATCCATATGAGCACAAAGTACAACCATATTATCATTATTCAGTTAAAATATAAACAAATAGTTCTACTACAAGTTGCAATAAATGCTGTTGATATTTTTATTATTTAGGGGAAGTATTTTAGTGGGGTAAACAATAGAAAAATGAAAAATGAAAGAGCAACTTTTTTATTTCAGCCTGATGACATCAGCGGTTCAAGAGCTGGCAAAATGTGTGATGGCAAAACTGACGGACTGCGATACCTACCACGAAGCGGAGATTGAGGTATACTACAGAGAACTGTTCTCCACCCAGACACGGAGATGTGGTGTAGACTTCACCCAGCAGCTGTTCATGGGCAGGATAGAGGGGCGTTGTTATATACCTGAGTGTTCATTCACAGATGCCATCAAGTGTATTGATCACATGGCAACTCACGAGGAAGATAGTTGTAGGTAAGAACTCATTTCGAGTGTTTGTATGGCGGTTGTTACCGATATGATGGATATAAAATATATTGTACTGAAGCTCTTTTATAGCGTTTATAAATTATGCTTTAGGAGAAAAATTCTGTAAGCAATTTGCTTTCAATCTAATCCTTTGATATGTTTTGCACAATGTATATATGAGATGTTGTAACCTATTGAAAAATGAAAAAAGAATTAAACCAATTATTCTTCAGGAACACTTTGTTTATCTGATCAAAGAATTAATTTCATTTTTCAGAAACTTGGAAGAAATTGCCTACTGCGTTGACCTGGCAACCAAGGGCTGTACTGACCTACAGCAATATGCTCTTCGGGAAATCCTGAAAACAAAGGCAGTCTACTACAAGCTGCCTGAGGCATGCTGGGATGGGGTTGCCATGGAAACGAACAGAACATCTGCATATGCAGCTGGAATTGTGGGATGCATAAACACGTTTACACAGAATATGACAAATGTACTGAATGGAGACGCTAGAGGTAAATATATATGATGGCGAATCTTTGGAAATTGTTGAATACATAAAACATGTTCAAGTTGCAGAATCGCTAGAGTTCAATCAGTGTAAGGTAAACAGTTAAGCAATGCTATTCATGCGCCTTTGCTCTTTGTCGTGAATATTGAGCTCAGTCACCTCCAGTTGAATCAGTGTAAGAGTAGCGCCCCCTAGCTCCATGTTTAGCAAAATTTAAATCTGTGTGTCTAAATGTATATTATAATTGGGATGATAAAAAGAGCTAAACATCTTAGATATGCTTCACTATATTGGAAAATGTATAGGTTGGCTTTTTCCCCTTGGTTAACACAGACGTCGTTATAAGAAGTTTCACTTCAGTGGAAATGCCTGTTATAGAAGGTTTGCATATCATGATATTGTATTGTCATTGATCAAAGCACATCTTCAGTTGGATTTAGAATGCCAGAACAAAACAGAATATTCTTCAACATTTTTATTGACTTTCAGGACCATCTGCAGTCTGCCATTTATTCACATCTCTACTGACGTGCTACCGTACACAACTGATGTCACCTGACATCCCAAAGGTCATGTCCAAGTCCATGATGCACCTGGTTGTCGTGACTAAGCCGGGCTTGGACTTGATATGTGAAAACACAGGTATTTAATATGAAATATGTAATTGTATTACATTGTATTGGCTTGCTAGTGACATCCGAGTTGATCATAATGAATGAATGAATGGTGTTTTACGGCACGTCGACACATAAATAGGTCATAATGGCAAAAACTGATGAAAGATGAAGAAATGAAGCAGTAGTTAAAAATTAATGTAAATATATCAAGATAAAACTATTCAAAAATAAGGGATGATATGGTAGTAATATAAACTATATATGTAAATCAACAAATGCCTGTCAACGGGTAGATCATAATGAGCGCATTAGTGTATTAACCTGCTAGAAGGATTTAAGTTAGTCATATCAGAGTGTATTAGTGTAACATAATGCACACAACTTGTGGGGAACTTAAACTATGAACATATAAGAGATGCACCCTTCAGAATTTTGGGTTAAATACAGCACTGATATCGCTTAAATAAATGACATCTGATTGGCATGGGTTGTAAAAAATCTCAAAACGATTTGCCAATTACACCCTTTACCTGAATCCTTTTATCCACCCCTTAACGTAGTTGTGAAACCTGAGTATGTTTCATATTACAGAGGACATAACAGAAGGCATAACTAAGAAGGAAAGTGAGCCTGGAAGCACATGTGATATGGA
Organism: Cyrtodaria siliqua; assembly: GCA_037043455.1. Taxonomy (NCBI): domain Eukaryota; kingdom Metazoa; phylum Mollusca; class Bivalvia; order Adapedonta; family Hiatellidae; genus Cyrtodaria; species Cyrtodaria siliqua. Next base: position 22,817 of record JAWPHD010012220.1, read on the forward strand.
CAGAGCCATGCAGTATTTGGGGAGTTATTCTGTCACTGTTTTACTGAGTCCATCGTTCACACACGATGGTCAACACTGGGTCTGTGAGAAGTAGGTGGTCTTTTCTCAGATGTATCTCTTCCATTTTTTCTCATTTACTGGTTCAGATGATTTCTTCAAATTCATATAGGGATGTGAGTGTTGGGTTTGGGACAGTTTTAAATTTGATAATATTTGTACCCTCGCTTTCACGAAGTGAAGTGGCGGCTATATAGGAATCACGCTGACAGCAATGTCCCTTCTCGTAACACAGTTATTGTTGCATCGCGTCCCGTAACATATTTTATTACATTCTTCAAACAGTTTTGAATGGGTTGTTCCCAAACTTCATGTACACATAACTGATCAAAAAGCCGGAGTATTCATCAACTTCAGCGATAGTTCTAGTTGTGATAATGTTTACAAATACAAAACACAAATTTGTGAAGTAAAGGCTTTACGGACCAAATACAAACAATTCATGACTGGGATTCTTTTTAATTTGTCTCTGTGCCATTGTTGTTCTTAGTTTTTGGTTGTCATATCCCAGGTTATCGCAAAGATGGAGAATGTTGATCATGCAATCGGAACATTTATCAGTTTCAGTAGTCTCGAATTCTGTTCTGATTGTACTTGATGTGCTGAACAATCATTTTGTACTATTTGATTATAAATTGTTGTTAATATTATTAAGGATATATGCTTGTGTATATGACCAGTATGATCAAACTGTCGATTGAATTTTTAAAGCCACTATAACAAGGTCACTCATGTAATGTCCTGTAACATCACTCTTGTCAAGAATCCAAGTAAAGAATTTGTTGTACTAAATTGTCAAATTTAAGAAACTTTGTTTATCATCGCAATGTTGGTGTTTTATTATCTTTACAATGACAAACAACACTATTTACTATTATGTCAGACTTGTACCCACAATGGAAAGGTCAGAAAAGCGGTAAGAAAGAAACAGTCGATGGTTTCCACACCAAATCAGCAAAGTAATCTCCGCCATTTTGTTTTTGTGTATTGAAGGTATGAGGCATCCATGGGGAAACCATCAAATGTCCACGTTGCGAGACGTAGTCATGGGCTCATTTCTATTGTGCATTGACTTTTGAAACACCAATAATATTCTTTGCAGTATGACAGTATGACCTATTTATGTGTTGACATGCCTTAAACATGTTAGAACACCATTTTCACTGTCTTTTAGCCTGGGTAATGGTAGAGAAATGTTGGCGTCTGCTATGGAAGGTTGTTCTGATGAGCAGACACAAGAAGCTTTTACTGTCTACAATCTCGTACAGATAATGGGACAACTGTCAGGTGTCTGTTCACCCCACCCATTCACCTGCCAACCAGCTGAGGCCATAGAGTGTGTTACCACACTGGCGCTTGTTGTGAAAATGTACGGGACACGATCGCACCAGGGAGATGTTTGTAGGTAAGAATCTAGTATAGACACATATTACCCACCCATTCATGATTCAAGCGGAGAAATTTAATCAAATTGAATTTTTTAACAGCTCATTAGCACGGGATGGATGCAAAGGAATCCAGAAACATTGCTGTACTCTTACTATCGGATAGATTTCTAGAGTCCTTTTCATACTCGAAGAGAAGGCACTGATATACAGGACTAGCTGGTTTATGTCCCCATCCGACAAAGTAACGGTTAGTTTCTTGCTTAAACATACACTGAAGAAACCTTGTGGCACCTGTGAGTCTTGAACGCGTGATCTTTTGATTTTACTGGGCCAATGCAGCCCAATTAAGTTGGATTTGGGTGATTGTCTATACTATGTAAAAATAAGGCAGGGAAAATATATAAATAAATAAAATATGGCAGTGTTACCACAGGGTGTGTGCTTGTCCAGTATGTAGGTCAGTATGTACATGCATACATTTGTGTCCTCAAACCTTGATATCAGTATATCATTTTAACAATATTTTTTCTGTATTAAGGTCCCTGGGTAAAGGCTGCCATTTGAAATCAGTTGTTACTCACGAAATATTTTGTTACTCATGAAATAATTTCAAAAAGTTTGTATTTTATGTTTTTCTGCAAGATGATGTGTTAATTTACCAAATGTATGCTTGTTTGTAGTCATTGGACATCAATTCATGGGTATATACACATTATCACTTACAGAGCCATACAACAGACAAAGGTTTGTATTAAACAAACAACCAGTCGCTGTGACCAGTCAACCCAGAATTCCATAGTGCAGACACTTGAACCAATCAGCTGCAAGGCTTACACAATCTGTCCAATGGCTATTGAGGAGACAGAATTTATGGTGGAATCACCACCATCTTGTGTTGATCCTACAGGTGTGTGTAACAAATTCACTATATTACTATTAAAAATTGAGAGTATAATCTACTAGACAGGTGGTCTCTGACCCGCATACCGAATCCCACTGGGAGCTCAACTTGTAAGTGAGGAAGTGTCAATTCTTACGGAAGGTGGGAGATATACAGTACTGGTTATACCCGGGAAAAGTGGGTGGTCTGCATCCACCACAAAAAATTGACCGTCATATATAACCTTACATGTGTTGAAAATGATGTAAAACACCATACAAACAAACAAAACAGACTGACCCGCATGTTATATCTGCAGCAACAGGGCGAGAGTTGAATTAAATTATATTGAAAATATTATTTATTATACTGATCCATGATTTAATAAAAAATCAAATTTATTCCCATTTCTCTTTAATCTGTCAGTGCATGTTGGTGTGATCCATATCAAACATGACAGGTTTGCTCAGACCAACATTGTCTATATTTCCAGATGTAATCCATGAAGGAGGGACTTGCAACCCAGGCAGAGCGCTGTACTGTTTGCAGGATATGTATGGTGAAAATACAGACAAAATATGCATGTAAGAATCACTCTGTAAACTATGTGCTATGCTTGAATTGATATTATATCAATAAATATTATAAATTATGTAAAGTGACACAATTGTTTTCTTGGAACTCGTATAAAAGAATGGAGTGAAGTGCAATACTTGCTTTTAACTTGCATTACATGATAGTGCTTCTGATATACTTTAATTTAACCTAACTTTTTGAAGACTGGAATATTATTCAAGGTAGTTTGATAGACATCTTGTTAGTCCCTAGTTTGATAGACATCTTGTTAGTCCCTAGTTTGATAGACATCTTCAGTCATCGAATTAACCCACTAGCCCGAAGCCCGAGGCTAGTAAACTCATTCAGGCTAGTGAAAATTTGGAAATTTATGTAGTCGCCTAAATAAAAATTCAAGTTTTCAGCGAGTATATAAGAATTTGGGCTAGTGACTTGGAAAATTTAAATCGAAGACTGCATCTTGTTAGTGTTACCTGAGGGTACTTCAGAAATTCTCATTGTCCGTCAGTCCAACATTTTGTGTCTGGGCTGTAACTTATCTATCTGTGGATTCTTATAATATTTTACACAAATGTTCACCACCTTGAGACAATGTGTCATGACTAAGACCCAGGTCCCTACCTTCAAGGTCAAGGTCACACATATACTTAGGAGGTTATTGCTGGAAATTACGTGTCAACACTGTAACTTCTTCATTTGTCATTGGATTCCAATAATATTATCAATAATATTATGCAAAAATGTTCACCACCATGAGGCAATTTGTCGCATCCAACAGATATATACATGCGCCTACCTTCAAGGTCAAGGTAACACTTACACTTTGAAGGTTATTGCTTTAATGTTCGGGCTATAGATTCTTTATCATTGGATTCCAATAATATTATACACAAATGTTCACCTTCATATGGCAGACTTCCACTTTAGACCCAGACCAGTAGGTGATATGTATTGCAACTCTTCTTTGCCTTGTTTAACTTAGAGAAGACATTTGGTACAGTCTGATCAAAATCTCAACAGCAAGTTGTAGAAAAAGCCTGCAGTTTAGAGGAAATTTAAATATGCATTGTTGCAATGAAAACATTGTTTCTGCTGTGACTGAGTTTGTACAACATACACTTCAGGTCATACTCTGAATCACTCAAATGCTTTTTCCACCACCTGAGTGACTGCAATGATCTCACCATTATGGTTGGTCTGGGACATCTTGTCAATGTCACAACCACCATGGAAGAAATGTGTCCAACTAGAATCAAGCCTTCATGTGACTCAGAAGAGATGCCAGGATGTGATCTGAATCAACTTCAAGATTGTGAAGCTATTTTAAGAACTGCTGAGGAAGGTGGAATGAAGAATGATATGTGCTTGTAAGTATTTTTAGAATATAAAACACATTTTTTTGGTAATTTAATGCAACGATCAACTCGTTTTCTGTTAATGTATGGTTAATCTTATGTCATTAATGCATTATATATTGAATTTGTTTTTGCACCATAGAGAGCTAATTATATTGAATTTATTTTTGCACCATAGAGAGCTAATTGTTTTGTAAAGAAATCAACCTGTCCATGAATATTAAAAATAAAAACCCCTTTTAAATAATCGAACATACTGAAATGTGTTTCCTTTATTTGAAATTTTGCTTATCATAGTTACAAACAGTAATTTAAATTCATTCTTCATTGCAGAGCTTTGAAACGAGCGTCACGCTGTTTTGACGTCCACACACGGTCATGCCCTCGTATGATGAAGCTTTTTTCCAAGGCCAAACTTCTGCGCCTTCTCCATGGCAGCGAGAGTGCATACAACGGCCTGAACTGTGTCAGCCTCCACCAGTGCTCTTATAACTACGTCTCCTTTCTCTCTGATACCCTTTCCTTAAAATCCCGCGACGAGTACGACATTGATGATTTTGATGCTTTCGGTTTAATGTCTCGGAATCAGGGATGGTATTCGTGCCATGCACGATTAGAGGAGCTGGACTGTGTGTACTCACACCTTGACATGCTTCCACTTGATGTTGCCATAGTTACGAATCATACGCTTGATCACATGGAAGCTCTGTATGCAGATGTATGCAGTGGTGAGAATTTTATTTTTTGGATTACTGAACTATATGTGTAAATATCTTGTTGACATCCATTAAAATGTCAATTTCATTCCATTCTCTTAATGTGCATATTCATAACTGTGTGGCTATTAAATCTGTAGTTTTATATTCTATTGTATGATTCAAATTAATTGCCAAAATACAGAGAGAAAAACAATAAAGCATATTCTTTTTGTGTGCATTGATTGATATAATGGTTGAACAACTGTTTCTTGCATACTGGATGAGGTTATCCATGTTTTACATGGGGGATGGAAAACCTGATCTACGCATTGGGGGAAGGTAAAAGTCGCGCACTGATATCAACAGTGACAGTTCAGGGCAGGAAAGTATGTTTCTGAGTTATTCGTCCTACATAATATTTCAATGGTCAGATTCAAAAACTTGTTTAAGAATTAATCTGAATTTCTACTCATCCTGCATCAATGAGCACTCGTCATGGTGAGCGGACGAGTGCATGACATCATTGCGTAATAAACATGCAAAAAATTAGTAGTTGGCGAAGTCAACATGCAGCATGGAAATGTTATGAAAGGAAAAGAATCAATCATGGGTATCTGGTTCAGATAGGGAAATTCCTACCCTCGTTATGTTTTAATCGGAACAATCATACCTCGTGTTGAAATTCTCGATCTTCACCACATGAAAGATTCTTATAATATACTTATATAAAACTTTATCACATTTGAAAAAAGAAATAAAAACAATTCTAGTTTAATTTACTGTTTTTTTACAGCGCTGTTTGGCCTACAGCCGCAGCACGGTGATTGTGACGCAGACTGTATTGACTGTCAGGTGGCGCCACATGGTGTGCAGAGTTATCTTCCAATACTACTCTCGTTTGTGGAGGAAAACATGAACAATATTACCAGCATTCATTCTTCCTTCAAATTTTGTAGGTGAGTATTTTTGCAGATTTGAATGGTAAATTATGATTGTTTACCCAACTTTACAGAGGCTTTGATGACGCGGTATACATATAGCTTACATATTTTTAGAATCCAAACTCGATAGACACACAATATAAACGGCAAATAACCAGCCAGACCAAACCCCAAAACTGTAGGGTCAAATTAAGAGTTACCAACTCATAATTCATTTTATGCATATCAGTCAATGGCATTTTAAGAATCCATGAATAAACCTGTACTTTTAATTGGCACATATATATTATTATATGACCTGAACACCTGGATGGAGTTTTGAAAAACGTTTTTATTGTGTAATTTTGCCATTATTTGGCGGGTTAGTTTCTTTAAGCTCTGCAGTGAGCCAAGTTTTATATAGAGGTTTACAGGGTAACTTAAAAAAATCATTTAAGTCTGATCTTAAGCTGTTTAATTTAGTGCCAAAACTTTAAGTAATATATCTATATTACAGTTTTGACAAAAATTTGACTGATACTAGAGCAGTTACTATATTAACAAAGAGAGTTTGGCTAGAAGTAAAGTCCTGGGCAATGTGTCCCAATACTTCTGTTTTATTAGTTGCAGTTTTATAAATTTGAATTTGATTCACGTACGTTTATTCCAGTATGTATGATGACTGGGTTGCAGCATTTGAGGAAAACAAAAATTGCCATGGCAACAATGTTACCATGGAGTGGCACCATGAACATTCCGTGGCTTTGAAGAATCTACATGACAACCACTGTGCCATGAAATGTAATGTGACCCTGGCTGAAGTCTGCATAGACAACCTGAAGACAGATATTTCCACCATGACCTGGGAAGATGCATGCCTGTGAGTATATACCATGAATTTGCATAAATACCATGATTTTCCATAAATTATTAAATACCACGAATTTGCATAAATAAAATACTTTTCAATTTTTTTTTTTAGTTTTTCCGTAAATATGCCGAACTTCTTTTTAAGATAAACAAACACTGTTGTTCTAAATACCATATCCATATTTATAGATAAGAAATAAAACTTATGCTTGACACTCTAGGGAAATTGGAAAGTTTTTTTCTCGGTTTTCATTTTAGCCAATTCAAAAATACATATATTTGTATATATATTTTAAGTTTTTGATAATGCACCATTATATTGATATGTTTCAACAAAAAAGTAATTTAAATAATAAAGGATATTGCATATTCAATAGCCCACAATTATTTTAGTTTTCTTGTCCGGACTCCTAGAACACCGTTCTCCTGCGGTGATCGGTTTAAGGGCGACTCGTACTAAGTGCGAATAGAGGTGGGTCGAAAAAAGTGAGGACGAAGTGCGGCTTTTTCATTCGGAACGTTTTGGTGTAAATCTGTCACTTTTTCAACAGACATGAGATTGAAAGCATCTTGCTTTCAATTAAACTGAACTTGATTTGTTTGGTTTCGAACACGTGGACGTCTGATAGTTAATATATTCGGTAGTGGTCAGCCTAGTTAGGGCTGAGCGACTACTTTCGGCGAATGTGGTTGCGGCAGCAAAAAACGTATGAAACTTTCAGCGTTGGAACTGAAAGATGACGGGACACTGTTAAAAAAGTGTTTGTACGAACGGGCCGGCGAGGTGTGACACGTGCCTAAATAAAAGATAAGTTTTGTTATTGTACCTGCATTTATAGGGGCAGTATAGCGCAGTCGTTATAAGTATAAACAGTTCTATTTTATTTGTGGTTTTGAGATAAATTCTCTGGCAGACTCTGCACTGCATTTTAAGTTTTAAAGACTTAGAATTATTTTGGAAAAGCGGAGATGTATTTGCATATGTTGCTATGAATTATTATAAAAGGATGTTGTTTACAACACCTCTAGGTAGGCTGTGACATGCTTCCTGTAAGTCTCCACTGGCCTGTCTGTACATGTATGGGGGATGGTTTGAAAAGTTTGTATAAAACTTCCTTTTAACACAGGAGAAGAGGTTTCTTTTTGCAATGCTTACATGCTGTTTTGGATATTTGAAGAAGAAATTATGCTAGATAATTATTATAATGAAACACATACATATGTTCAACATTATAAATGTATAGGGTGGTCACACAGAAATATCACTCCGACAATACTCGGATAGTGTGCAACTCTTTCAAAGCAACATCTGACATAATGTAACTTTCCTTATTGTACATATATATAGGCTTTGTAAGCAATGAAATTGTTGCCGGAAAACATTGAACAGTGAAGTATGTTTCAGAACATTTTATTCATTGCGATTTAACCATATTTCATGGATTGTATTTTAAAATAATAATATAATAAGATAAATCTATAGTGTTGTGGATGTCTTTTGATATGAGTTAATATTTGCAGAAATAGATTGTAGTATTCTTACATGGCAAGGGTGCATACACCTATATTTGATAATTTTCAGAAATTGGGGTCAATGTTTGAGCAGACTTGTGTCGGGTGATATACATGTAATGCTGTGTGTTGTGGTATTTGGCAGAATGGTACAGTAGTGGAGCAGACAAACTGGTTGAAAGATAATCAAAAAAGTGATAAGTATTTTATTAATATTTTACTACAACAACAAAACTTTTCTGTATAAAGTTAACATGATTGAAAGATTCATAAAATACGAGTAAGAATGCAACTTTGATAGTTGGACAAAATTTGCAGTCTCAAAAATAAGCAAGTGAGTACGTAATTTATAACTTTCACATCCGGTCAACTTACTGTATGCTGAGATATTCAGTAGGTGAAAATAAAGGGGTTACTCAGACTATCCTCAATCTCTATATGAAAAATGAAAATATTAGACCACGCTTTAAATTAAATGTATCCATATTGGTGTTTTAAAATCAGACAACACCAAGAGAAGATACATAGAGGTACACAAAAAATAAAGCTTTTAACTGAATTGCCATTATAAACTAGTTTTATAAAGGGCTAAAGTCAGATGTGCACCAATGATAAACACCGAGTTTACCCCTACCAGAATGTGAAGGTCTTTTATTTTATTGATGACTGATTGGTCAAATTAGTTTGATGATGTCATGTGAAAGTTATGAATTGTTAATTATACCCCAGTACTGATTGGGGACGGAGCCCGTGTCTTCAGTAAGAGGGATATACCTTATACTATATATGGAACTGGTGTCTGGTTGACACAGAACATAATTATGCCATATGGAGCCAGGGTTTGTTCATATTTGTTATGGGACTGGTGTCGGGCCGACATGGAATGCATGTAGGTTTATTGTCTGCAGCTGGTGTTGGGCTGACATAGAACGCATGTAGGTTTATTATATGCAAGCGGTGTTATATGAAGTCTGTGTCAGGCCGGCTAAGAATTTATTGATGTTATATGGAGTCCATATTGGAACAGGGCCTACAATGTGTAACTTTATGGCGTAATGATTGTTGGTGATATACTGTGAAGCAAATTCAGCAATCACAAAAAAATGTGGGTTCATCTTTTTTGTATAAACTCAGCAGGATTGAAAGATCAGAGCTAAAGGTAAGCTTTTTGATCAATTGGGCATTTAACCATCGGTATTTATTTAATTGGGTATTTCATGATTTCAATTGGGTGAAATAAAACAATAAAAGTTTGCAACATTGTTTCGGGGTGGCATTCCACTAATATTGTATACTCAAAATCTAATAAAATCAGCTTCTTTCACAATAAGTTTTATAATTACAAGGTGACTGGGTGTCCCTCTACAACAACCCATATACTGCTCAATTTGAATTGGTTGTTTTATTATTTGACAACTTCGATTACTTTATTGGTACCCATGCTTTTTAATTTTTGAATGGGTATTTAAGCAAATACACTGCTTATCTGTAGCTCTGGAAGATTGATCAAAACATCAAACTAAATAATTTTGAATGAGGTATAATTTTATGAATATTGGGAAAGTTGTGGTTAGGGATGTTGTTTAACAGCGTAAAATAAGTTGGTGATGTACTGTGAAGTGCATAAAACAAATGAGGTATGACATATATTAGAAACGGGTGGCAATTTGATGGTCATTGCTTAACATGTGTAACAAACACGTTTAAAAAAAAAAAGAAAAAAAAAAAGTGCAATTATTGGTGAATTTATGAAAAGCTCTATAGTGCTTTGAAGCATGGAATCTAAATATGGAAATATATTGCACATTTTTATTAGAATTTGGGGGACAAATTTGAAATTTGCTGTGGCGGAAATTCTAAAATCGAAGGTTGGAGGATCGTTTAAATCAATGAAGCATTGTCTCGTTATGGCGTTATATATGTAACTATACTCTCGGGACGGAAAATGCTGATAACTTACAATTTGTATTTGATAAATCAGAGCGAATAGTCATGCTTAAGGCGCCTTCGGGTTATACTAACATGATGATTTCCTATGATTTAATATAATTTAATAAAACAAATTTATAAAATTAATTAGGTTTCATCAACAAATATGGTTATTTAAATAGGGGTCAGGGTTCTGCCCGAAATACTATTTCAAAGGAAGATCTAGTGCGTAGCTCCCTTGGGACCCCTAACTTTTTGAAAACATGATGAAACAGCCCATAAAAGTAATATGTCCTGTCTGGTATGGACTATGATATTAACAAATATGTCCTGTTTGGTATGGACAATGATATGAACAAATATGTCCTGTTTGGTATGGACAATGATATGAACAAATATGTCCTGTCTGGTGGACAATGATATGAAAAAATATGTCCTGTCTGGTGGACAATGATATGAAAAATATGTCCTGTCTGGTGGACAATGATATGAAAAAATATGTCCTGTCTGGTGGACAATGATATGAAAAAATATGTCCTGTCTGGTGGACAATGATATGAAAAATATGTCCTGTCTGGTGGACAATGATATGAAAAAATATGTCCTGTCTGGTGGACAATGATATGAAAAAATATGTCCTGTCTGGTGGACAATGATATGAAAAAATATGTCCTGTCTGGTGGACAATGATATGAAAAAATATGTCCTGTCTGGTGGACAATGATATGAAAAAAGAAGTCCTGTCTGGTACGGACTCATATATGAATAAGTATTATGATATTGAAATATCACGGGCTATGTTGATTAAGTAAATAAGTAAACTCGATAAAATGAACCTCCAACCTTCGAAAGTTGTCCTCTTGCGGCCAGAATATTCCAAACAAAATATAAATTGGTTGTGACTGTTGTAACAGATGTAATGTTCTTAAAGGGAACAGATTAAAAATGTATTGAACAGGACGTTGTTGTCAATTGTATTTGACCCTACATATTCATACAAGAAAGTCTTAAAATAATAAAGGATATTGCATATTCAATAGCCCACAATTATTTTAGTTTTCTTGTCCGGACTCCTAGAACACCGTTCTCCTGCGGTGATCGGTTTAAGGGCGACTCGTACTAAGTGCGAATAGAGGTGGGTCGAAAAAAGTGAGGACGAAGTGCGGCTTTTTCATTCGGAACGTTTTGGTGTAAATCTGTCACTTTTTCAACAGACATGAGATTGAAAGCATCTCCCGCCCTCCCATCCCTAGTTTAAATTGCGCAGGCATTTATTAAAATAAGTAGTAGTATAGTATGACTCATTATAATTATAGTGAAGAGGTCAGGATGTTTTTATGGATTTCCGTTGTATTCTATTATGTGGACATGTAATAACTTTTTCTGCCAGTTTGATTCATGTTGCAAGATAATACGCGGTCAAGAAATGGCTTTGCACCTGCAGTAATTTGTCTTTGTCAATAATCGGGAGTATGGTTTTATTTGTTTAGAGGAATAATGTACTGTATTATGGTTCAACTAGTTTATTTCATGGATGGGTAATAAAGATTTCTCTCAGTTTGATACATGTTAAAGGAAAATAAGCGGTCAAGAAATGGCTATACACTAGTCTTCGTCAAAAATCCGGAGCCTGCTTTTATTGTTTTCAATAATATGGAGCCTGGTTTTATTGTTTAGTAAAATAATGTATTCTAGTATGAAACACCAAGTTTGTTTCATGTGGTGTATGGAATTGTTCTGCCAGTTTGATTCATGTTGCAGGCAGATAGGCTGTCAAGAACTGGCTGTATACCTGAAGCAAGTTGTCTTCTACAATTATCTAGAGCCTGGTTTATTGTTTAGTATAATAAAGTATTCGGTTTTATGGTACACCAAGTTGTTTTGTTTTTGTTGTTTTTTGATGTGGATGTGTATTAAAATTGTTCTGCAGTTTTATTCCTGTTGCAGGAAAATAAGCTGTCAAGATATGGCTGTACACTTCAGGCAAGTTTTCTTTAACAATTGCTCGGAGCCTGTTTTTAATTGTTTAGGAATAGAAGAATATATTCTACTGTGATACACCTAGTTTGTTTTCATGGATGTCTAATGGAATTTTTCTGCCAGTCTGATTCTTGTTGCAGGTAAGCTGTCAAGAACTGGCCGTACACCAGGAGCAAGTTATCTTTTTCAATAATCTGGAGCCTGGTTTTATTGTTTAGTAAAATAATGTACTCTGTTATAGTATGCCTAGTTTGTTTCATTTATAGGTAATGATGTTTGCTGCCAGTTTGATACATGTTGCAGGAAAATAAGCTGTCAAGAACTGATTGTACACGGTCACCTAAGGCAAGTTGTCTTCGACAGACAATATTCCGTAGTTTTCATAGTTTGATTGTTTAGTAGTATACCGCATTCTATTACGGTACACCTAGTTTGTTTGATGTAGATGTGTAGTGACAATTTTCTGGCAGTTCGTTTCAGGTTGCTGGAGAATAATCTGTCAAGACCTGCAAGACCTGGCTGTACACCTGAAGCAAGTGGAGTGGGACAATCATCGGGAGCCTCATGAATCGTTGCTTTATGGGTCGTTCATGCGATTTACATACAGATTTTTTTATGTACAGAAACTGTCATGGAATGTAACAAGTGATAACAGAACAAATTGCAGATATTCGAAAGATTTATTTGTGTTATGGTACCAGTTGGATCATGTGATATTGAAACAAAAGACGGACATGTATTATTGTGATTGGTGATATTGAACACTCTGTGGTATCTGATAGATTGGTACAGAATGACTGAGATTGACAAATGTATTTTTTAAAGTCGCGAGCGGAAATTCTAAAATCGAAGGTTGGAGGTTCGTTTAAATCAATGAAGCATTGTCTCGTTATGGCGTTATATATGTAACTATACTCTCGGGACGGAAAATGCTGATAACTTACAATTTGTATTTGATAAATCAGAGCGAATAGTCATGCTTAAGGCGCCTTCGGGTTATACTAACATGATGATTTCCTATGATTTAATATAATTTAATAAAACAAATTTATAAAATTAATTAGGTTTCATCAACAAATATGGTTATTTAAATAGGGGTCAGGGTTCTGCCCGAAATACTATTTCAAAGGAAGATCTAGTGCGTAGCTCCCTTGGGACCCCTAACTTTTTGAAAACATGATGAAACAGCCCATAAAAGTAATATGTCCTGTCTGGTATGGACTATGATATTAACAAATATGTCCTGTTTGGTATGGACAATGATATGAACAAATATGTCCTGTTTGGTATGGACAATGATATGAACAAATATGTCCTGTCTGGTGGACAATGATATGAAAAAATATGTCCTGTCTGGTGGACAATGATATGAAAAATATGTCCTGTCTGGTGGACAATGATATGAAAAAATATGTCCTGTCTGGTGGACAATGATATGAAAAAATATGTCCTGTCTGGTGGACAATGATATGAAAAATATGTCCTGTCTGGTGGACAATGATATGAAAAAATATGTCCTGTCTGGTGGACAATGATATGAAAAAATATGTCCTGTCTGGTGGACAATGATATGAAAAAAATATGTCCTGTCTGGTGGACAATGATATGAAAAAATATGTCCTGTCTGGTGGACAATGATATGAAAAAAGAAGTCCTGTCTGGTACGGACTCATATATGAATAAGTATTATGATATTGAAATATCACGGGCTATGTTGATTAAGTAAATAAGTAAACTCGATAAAATGAACCTCCAACCTTCGAAAGTTGTCCTCTTGCGGCCAGAATATTCCAAACAAAATATAAATTGGTTGTGACCTGTTGTAACAGATGTAATGTTCTTAAAGGGAACAGATTAAAAATGTATTGAACAGGACGTTGTTGTCAATTGTATTTGACCCTACATATTTCATACAAGAAAGTCTTAAAATAATTGCATTTTTTTCTCTGGATTTTTGTTCTGTAACTACTTAAAACCAGTAATATGAATATAAACTGAGCTTTAATGCTAGCGAGCGTGTGAAACGTTACAGCAATACACTGCATTAACACGCTTGTGTAAAACACTACAGTTTTCAGACTGTTATTGTATGATATTTGCAAACATAAGTCCACCTTACTTGACTTGGGGTTGTTGGAAGGTCTTTAATCTGCCCAAACCAGCTGGAATGTGTGGCTAGGGATGTTTTCAGGGTAATTATTCCCTGGATTACAGAAATATAACAAGCATAAATATTTCAGATCATATAACAAAACCTTGGGATGCATAGATGAGGGTGTATTGTCATGCGAGGCTACGTCACTAACCAGTACATCTCATTGGCCCAGCAGATATTTGCCAACAGTAATATTATATGTTACACCATGCCTTCTATAGAGGTAAGGGCATGATGCAGATATTTTTATTTATTTAAGCTTGTTATACAGCACTATTAAATGCTTCTTATTTTCAGTAAAATTCAGTTGAACTAGTTTAGTTTTTGTTTATTAAAGTTCTCCGGCAATGTTTTGTTTCATGAACATGTTTATGTCAGTTTAAATCGAAATCAATACAATACACAACAATAGATCTTTACAATTCACACATTGCAATATCTGAGAAAAGCGAGAATAAGATTTTATTTCTTGACGTAGAAAACTTTGAACAGGTAAATGTATTTATCAATATTCTGGCAATAGTTGTGCAGCTATACAATTCAGATTTGAAGAATTTCCCCGTGCAGTCCCGCAGGGGTAACAGTAGTATCTACGTCATGCAAATAATACTTATTTTTTCATACAACTAAGTAGCGGTTTTAAATATATGTTTCTCTCCGGGACCATCAAGAAATTTTCATATGATGTTTAAGAGTAAAATTTGTTAATTGATAATACTACAAAAAGGGTGGCCATTCACCTTTAAATGAACTGGCGATGTCTTGAGTTTTGTAAAAACAATGTTATGCAAGTTTTCATATAAGTTTCACCATCTAGTTCACTTTTTCATGACTTAGATCACACCCTTGTCTGCGGTGATGGAACTTATAGAGGGTGGAGCTTCACAGAAGATTGATGTCACTATGACGACAGCAGTTGGAGACAGTTGCCATGGAAACAGTTGTCAACTTGAAGTTTTTATTGTCATTGATGATACTTCAACAGCTAGGTATAACTATGTCATATTTGATGTTGGTGATGATGGAGACCACATAGCTATAAATAAGTGTGCTAGTGTGGCACAATCAAAGGGACTCTATACCTTAGAACCACACAAATACACATGCATTATAGACAGATATATTACTGCATGTACATTCAACTGACGACACAGCTGAGGATTTGTCTTCAGCAATAAGGAATTAATCCATGCTGACCATGTGAAGTTTAGAGATTGTGTGAAATGCTGAAATTTGGCTCTGTATGTTTGATATTTTCTTTAATATTTGTGACTGTTGGATCTTCAAACTGTTTTTTCCCTTGTCCTAGAGTCTGACAGATTTCTTAACCTTGAAGTTTTATCTTTAAATGTATGTCTTATATAATGTTAAGGGTACTTTATATTTTCAGCTGTTTATCTGGACAAGTCATTTCTCAAATTGTGACAGATGGCTGCTCTGTTTACTTTACTGAATCTGACTTAGAAGCAACAAAGTCACTATCTCTCTCTTCTCGTATTGACCACAAGAAGGAGGAAATGTCCACAATGCAACATTGACCTTGGTTGCCAGGCTGTGGCAGGATGGAAATGTGGTTGTCACAAAGACTGTGGCAACCATGACTACCGTTGTCAAGGACATGGAAACATCGGGAGTGTGTATGGTTGTCAGTGAACCACAGATTGTAACTTTTGATGGACTGTGAGTTTTATATTTATTACAATTTTTAGTCTTGCCTAATTAAAGAAAAAAATAGAATTGTTGTTCCTTTTCCATCGATAAAAATATTTTTTACATTCAAGTTTTGCATTTAGCTCACTTTCTCACAAATTGTATGCACTAGCCACTTCCATATTCGGTTATAGTGACACAGTAAATGTGGATGTGACCTTCACCATACAGGCAAAGGGCTTAGTGATTGTTGCATTCTGGTTTTGCGTTTAGGTCACTTTGTTCTGTTTCACTCAAACTACATGCAGAAGGCCAAGCAAATGTTGGTGATGTACTCAGCATGAGTTGCACCGTTTATACATCTTTTCATGTTTGTCAAAGCACAGTGTAGGTGAGATGCTTAATTGCACGGAATTATTGTTGTTCATTTTATTTATTAATAGTTCAAATTGTATTTAACGCATTTACTCCCGCAAAAGGAGTGAGACTCGCTCTTTTTGTCTTTTGAAAAAAGAATTTCTTGGTTTATTCTGCTATAAAATCTCACTTATTAAAGCTAGTTATACCAGTGTATACTATAGGTCCTTTAATTCAGAAACAAATCAAGTCACCGTTTCCATTTTAAAATTCATGTTCATTTTATCATTTTTGTTCATGCTCATTAAAGGGTCTTCATCATGACCCCTGCATTGTTTCAGGTGCCATCTCGCTCATATCACTAGAGCAGTGGCAGGAAAAACTGTAACGTGGCTCCAGCGTAAATGGAGTGTCTACAGTAGAATTTGCAGCAACTCTGCAGTTCAGGGTGAAAAGGTTCTAGGCCCATTCTCCATATTTATCTCGATGTACATGGAGGATGAGCCTGGCATGTTCCTTCCTGTTAGGCGCCATATAACCTTTCATGTGTTGGTGTGCCTTAAACCTCAATTCAATTCAAAAAACCCAATTCAGTTCTATTCATTTTAAAATCTTATAGAATCTTACTGTATGAGACATCCAATGTTGACAGGCATATTTGTTTTTGATTAAAGCTTATTCATTTTTATTAAGATAAAATAATCCTAAATAAAGACAGACATATTACTAGTCTGCACATTCTCATGAATTTATAATGTAAACTGTATGTGGCTGCAGCTGTCATTTTAATTAGTAATCTTGTATTAGTGTTATAATCTAGTGTGTTGCTCATTTTTTCAGAATCTACTACAGTTTTCATCAGGGCGAGTTCATCCTCTACCAACATGTAACTCTACCTCAAAAGGTAATCAAATGTTGTGAAATATTACTCACCGATAGGTGAACTCAAATTAACAAAAAATATACAGTGTATCCAGAAATCAGGGTTCCAGTGGGTCAGGAAGAAGGCAGGGAAGTGTTTATTGTGTTTAATATAAGGGAAAAGTCAGCATATTTTCAGACTGGTCAGGGAAATTTGAGATAATTGGAAATGTCGGGGAAATTAGAAATCGTAGGATCGGGTTTTGGAAATATGTAACGCCATGAATAAGGCAGATGTGTGCAATGTTGATCTAGAAAGATAATTTTCTTTGTTTATTCAATTTAAATATATTGGTAAGGGAAATTTGAATTTTGTTACGAAAAAGTCACTGTTTGAGGAATAATAATTATGATTTTTAACTTGGGTTTGCTGCATGCATGCTTAGGCTTGTTTGAAGAAATCATAATTTCGCCTTTATTAGAACATGTATCTCGTTTAGGAATGTCTATGAAAACATTATAGGCATACAGTCCCCCCCCCACCCCCCCCCCCCCCCCCCCCCCCCCCCCCCACACGTGTCAACAATAGATTAAAATTGTAAAAAAGACACTTTGGAAGTGTTAGTATCTCAAGTGAAAAGAAGTTCCCTGGAATTGTTGAACTCATTAAAACAAGTTAACTTTGTAGAATCATCAGTTTCAAGTGCTATACTTTCACAGTTATTCTTAAATGAAAAAAATGTTGGAACTGAATGCATGTCAAAGCTCAGTAGTACAGTCTGGTGACTTCTGCTCAAAGGTCATGGACCATGCCTCACAAACACATACTTTAATTTGTCTTTATTCCAGGTACATGTTGGTTTCCAGAGATGCAGTACTTTATCCATCACAGCCTGTCCCTGTGTTGTCATGGTACAGTCCGGTGATGATACATTTGTCCTTGACTCGTGTCGAAGGTCATTTGAAAGGTCACACTCACTGGAGTTCAAAGTTTACAAAAACAACGAGGTGACACCACATACACAAGTGTACACCAGTGTAAATAGGAAATTGTTTCAGGTATGGGAATTTTGTTACATCTTGTTAAACTATATTTGTCATTAACTGACTTTAAAGGAACACAACAGCAGTCTTGATTTGCTTAAAACTAGCCGTGTCTCATTAGTTTTCTACATAAATTGCATATTTGCAAAACCTGATTAATAATTACCTTATTAGTTCAAAGCAAATTGTTTTTGCATATTGCTAATTGTTGGTTGTTTGCACCTATAAAATATATTAACCTATGGTAGAATAACATGGAAAAATTGAATATTCCAAGTTGTATTACCTTTCAGGTTTAAAGTCAAAATAACACTGGATTAATAAATCTACATGTAAGTGTTAATATTAATGCTTGATACATACTTCAAGGTAGTCGTGTGTCTTTTTAAAGTTTAAATCAAAGACAGGGATACACAATTTCTAGTTATTTTTAGTATGGCATTTTTTTTCTTCATATATAGCAAGAGTAAAAGGTTTACACACACATATGTATTTATTCCCTTACAGTTTGTGTTACCATCAGGCGCCATTGTGTATGTACAGTCTGTTGCAGCCTTGTTAAACGTTTGGATCAAACCATCAGCAATGGAGTGGGGCAGGACATCAGGTAAGATAAAAAGAAAAAACAATTTAGTTAGCTTTGATACATGTAGGCTCAACATACTTGTCAAGCTGCTTGTCGGCATTTGTCTTACCTTCCAAAATCCATTCGAAGCCATGTTGGCAGTGGGCACAATAGTTGAAGTATGGTGATGACTTTAGATAAGAAGTCGTAGCAGTCACTTCTGACTGACATGCATTTAATCTTCTCTACCTTGGTTTAGTAAGGGACTACAGTGTAAGGGACTACAGTGAAAGGGACTACAGTGGCCCAGTGGATTACACAGTAGAAGCAGAATCTGGAGGTCATGGTTTAAGCCACACTGTCGACATTCGGTTTCTTTTGTTTGTCCTTAAGAAAGACATTTTCTTGTATACCGGATAAGGCTATCCATGTAACATGGGGGATGGAAAGTCTTATTGTTATGGGTAAAGATAAAAGTCACGTGCACACCAACATCCGGTATGCAGAAAAACATGCAAAACTTTAGTAGCTGGCGGCGTCAACGCACAACATGTCTCTGACATGCAAGAAAAATAATTTATCATGGGTGTCGTGTCGGGTTAACACTTTTTTAGCTCTACTGGCCGAAAGGCCAGCAGAGCTTATGGGATGCCGAGTTATCCGTCGTCCGTCCGTCGTTAACTTTTGTCTTGTTAAGATGATAGGGCCTTCATTTTTTATCCTATCTTTACCACATTGTTAATATCAATGAAAGCTCAGACAAGTTTGAAAACCAGCCAGATCGGACCAGTAACAGGGGAGTTATGGTCCTTGATTTAGTTAAAAATGTGATATTGCTATATTTTGCCTCGTTAAGACGATAGGGCCTTCATTTTTCATCATATCTTTACCAAACTTTACCACATTGTTAATATCAATGAAAGCTCAGATAAGTTCGAAAACCAGCCATATCGGACTAGTAACAGCAGAGTTATGGCCCGTGATTTAGTTAAAAATGCTATATTTTGCCTCGTTAAGAAGATAGGGGCTTCATTGTTCATCTGATCTTTACCAAACTTTATCAGATTGTTAGTGTCGTTGAAAGCTCGAACAAGTTTGAAAACCAGCCATATCGGACCAATAACAGCGCAGTTATGGCCCTATATTTAGTTAAAAATGCTATATTTTGCCTCGTTAAGACGATAGGGGCTTCATTGTTCATCCGATCTTTACCAAACTTTATCAGATTGTTAATATCATTGAAAGCTCGGAAAAGTTCGAAAACCATTCATATCAGGCCAGTAACAGTGGAGTTATGGCCCTCAATTTAGTTCAAAATGCTATATTTTGCCTTGTTAAGACGATAGGGCCTTCATTTTCCATCAGATCTTTACCAAACTTTATCAGATTGTTAATGTCAATGAAAGCTCGGTCAAGTTCGAAAAGGCCTTCATTTTGCATCTGATCTTTGCCAGACTTTACCAGATTTTATGCCTTTCTTTTTTTATATTATTATTTTTAGCTCTACTGGCCAACGGCCAGCAGAGCTTATGGGATGGCGAGTTGTCCGTCGTCTGTCGTTAACTTTTGTCTCGTTAAGACGATAGGGCCTTCATTTGTCATCCGATCTTTACCAAACTTTAACAGGTTGTTAATAACAATGAAAGCTCGGACATGTTTGAAAACGAGCCAGATCAGACCAGTGACAGCGGAGTTATGGCCCTTGATTTAGTTAAAAATGCTGTATTTTGCCTCGTTAAGACGATAGGGCCTTCATTTTTCATCCTATCTTTACCAAACTTTACCACACTATTAATATCAATGAAAGCTCGAACAAGTTCGAAAACCAGCCATATCAGACCAGTAACAGCGGAGTTATGGCCCTTGATTTAGTTAAAAATGCTATATTTTGCCTCGTTAAGACGATAGGGGCTTCATTGTTCATCGATCTTTACCAAACTTTATCAAATTGTTAATGTCGCTGAAAGCTCGAACAAGTTCGAAAACCAGCCATATCGGACCAGTAACAGCGGAGTAATGGCCCTTGATTTAGTTAAAAATGCTATATTTTGCCTCGTTAAGACGATAGGGACTTCATTGTTCATCCGATCTTTACCAAACTTTATCAGATTGTTAATATTAATGAAAGCTCGGACAAGTTCAAAAACCAGCCATATCGGAATAGTAACAACGGAGTTATGGCCCTTGATTTAGTTAAAAATGCTTACCAAGCCTAGTTGTACATATCATCACCGTGTTCCGGTTGAATGATTTTGGCGGAGTTATGTCCCTTTAAAGGTTTTAATACACAAACTTTGTCTGGACTAGTTTTCCACATTTCAACTTTACAGGGATGATCAGCGTCAAGCATAGTTGTGCATATCATCGTCGCGTTCCAGTTAACACATTTTTGGTGGAGTTATGGCCCTTTAAACGTTTCTGATACACAAACATTTTCCGGGCCAGTTCCCCTGAACCCCTGGCTGGATTTTAACGAAACTTAACAAGGATGATCAGTATCGGGTCTAGTTGTGCAAATCATTGCCGTGTTCCGGTTGAATGATTTTTGGCAGAGTTATGGCCCTTTAAAGGTTTTAATAGCCAAACGTTGTTCAGATTAGTCTCCAAACTTTGTCTGGACTAGTTCTCCTGAACGCCTCCCCACATTTCAACGAAACTTTACAGGGATGATCAGCAGCAAGCATAATTGTGCATATCATTGTGGCATTCCAGTTAACAGATTTTTGATGGAGTTATGGCCCTTTAAAGGTTTTTGATACACAAACATTTTCCGGGCTAGTTCTCCTGAACCCCTGACTGGATTTTAACGAAACTTGACAAGGATGATCAGTATCAAGCCTAGTTGTGCATATCTTCGCCATATTCGGGTTGAATGATTTTTGGCAGAGTTATGGCCCTTTAAAGGTTTTAATAGCCAAACGTTGTCCAGATTAGTCTCTTCTGAACTCCTTGCTGCATTTCAACGAATCTTGATTGGGATGATCAGTACCAAGCCTAGTTGCACATTGCCGTGTTTTGGTTGAATGAATTTTGGCAGAGTTATGACCCCTTAAAGGTTTTAATACACTAACTTTGTACAGACTAGTTCTCCTGAACCTCTGGCTGGATTTCAGTGAAATTTGTCAGGGACAATCAGTACCAAGCCTAGTTGCGTATATCTTCACCATGTTCTGGTTGAACGATATTTGAAAGAGTTATGGCCCCTTATTCATAAACTTTATCTAGAGCCAGTAGAGCATCCACAGGCCCTCTTGGGCCTCTTGTTTTATTTTTTTAATTATTTTTTTATTTATCTATTTTTAGCTCTACTGATCAGAGATCGGCAGAGCTTATGCCGTGGTGCAGTGACCGTCGTCCGTCTGTCTGTCCATCCGTCCGTAAACTTTTTTTTGTAGCGACTACTCCTCTGAAACTACTGAATGGATTTTCATGAAACTTTACAGAAATGTTGCCCATGAAGTCTAGTTGATCCTAGCAAAAATATATGTTGATGTGAAATCCAAGATGGCCACCAAATCTAAAAATAGACTTTTAAAAAACAAGTTTGTAGCGACTACTTCTTGAAAACTCTAAGTGATATTGATATGGGACTTTTTCTAAAATAATCAGCATGACATGATGTTGGTCCTTGTCGAAAATTGTTTTGATTCGACATTAAACATGGCTGCCAGTGGCCATTTTAAGCTCTACTGGCCGAAGGCCAGCAGAGCTTATGGGATGCCGAGTTGTCCGTCGTCCGTCCGTCCGTCGTCCGTCCGTCGTCCGTCCGTCCGTTGTTAACTTTTGTCTCGTTAAGACGATAGGGCCTTCATTTTTCATCCGATCTTTACCAAACTATAACAGGTTGTTAATATCAATGAAAGCTCGGATGAGTTCGAAAACCAGCCAGATCGGACAAGTAACAGCGGAGTTATGGCCCTTGATTTAGTTAAAAATGCTATATTGCTAAATTTTGCCTCGTTAAGACAATAGGGCCTTCATTTTTCATCCTATCTTTACCAAACTTTACCACATTGTTAATATCAATGAAAGCTCGGACAAGTTCGAAAAACAGCCAGATCGGACCAGTAACAGCGGAGTTATGGTCCTTGATTTAGTTAAAATTGCTATATTTTGCCTCGTTAAGACGATAGGGCCTTCGTTTTTCATCCTATCGTTACCAAACTTTACCACATTGTTAATATCAATGAAAGCTCGAACAAGTTCGAAAACCAGCCATATCGGACTAGTATCAGGAGTTGTAGCCCTTGATTTAGTTAAAAATGCTATATTTTGCATCGTTAATACGATAGGGGCTTCATTGTTCATCCGATCTTTACCAATCTTTATCAGATTGTTAATGTCATTGAAAGCTCGAACAAGTTTGAAAACCAGCCATATCGGACTAGTTACACCGAAGTAATGTCCCTTGATTTAGTTAAAAATGCTTTAGTTTGCCTTGTTAAGACGATAGGGGCTTCATTGTTCATCCGATCTTTACCAAACTTGATCAGATTGTTAATATCAATGAAAGCTTGGACAAGTTCGAAAACCAGCCATATCGGACCAGTAACATCGGAGTTATGGCCCTTGATTTACTTCAAAATGATATATTTTGCCTCGTTAAGACGATAGCGCCTTCGTTTTTCATCCGATCTTTACCAAACTTCATGAAATTGTTAATGTCTATGAAAGCTTGGTCATGTTTGAAAACCAACCAGATCGGACCAGTAACAGCGGAGTTATAGCCCTTGATTTTGTTAAAAATGCTATAATATGCCTCGTCATACGATAGGGCCTTCATTTTGCATCTGATCTTTGCCAAACTTTACAAGATTTTACAACTGTCTTTTTTATATTATTATTAATTTTATTTTAATTATTATTATTATTATTATTATTATTTATTTTTTTTTTTTTTTATTTATTTATTTTTTTTTATTTTTTTATTTTTTTTTTATTATTTTTTTTTTTTATTTTTATTTTTTTATTTTTCTATTTTTTTTTGAAATTATTCCTTTTTTTCATAATTTTTATTTTTTATTTTTTTAGCTCTATGTTTGACCAGTCGGACCAGTAACGGAGGAGTTATGGCTCTTGATTTAGTTAAAAATAAATGCTATATTTTGCCTAGTGAATACGGTATGGCCTTCATTTTTCATCTGATCTTTACCAAACTTTACCAGATTCTTTAGTTATGGCCCTTGATTTAGTCAAAAAGCTGTTTTTAGCCCGAAACTTTCAAAAAAACGTAAATGGCAGTCACTCGCTTCATTGATGTTATAAGAGCCATGTTAGCCAGTAGAGCGTCCACAGGCCCTCTTGGGCCTCTTGTTCTGTACATGGAGTTATTTAGTAAAAACTTGTAGCGACTACTCCTCTGAAACTACTCGACGGATTTCCATGAAACTAAAATCACTCGAATGTTGCTCTTGATGTCTAAATGATCCTAGCAACATTTCAGGTTGGTCGGAAATTCAAGATGGCCGCCACAGCTAAAAATAGATTTAAAAAAACAAGTTTGTAGCGAGTACTTCTTGAAAACTATGTGATATTGATATGGGACTTTTTCTAAAATGATCAGTATGGAATGATGTTGATCCTTGTCGAAAAATATTTTGATGCGACGTTAAACATGGCCGCCAGTGGCCATCTTTGTTTACATAGAGTTATATAATGAAAACTTGTAGTGACTACTCCTCTAAAACTACTTGACGGATTTTCATGAAACTTCACAGGAATGCTGATCAAGCTATCAAAAACCTATCAGTAGAGCTTCAAGGTCATTGACTTCTTGTTAGCTCTACTGGCCAACGGCCAGCAGAGCTTATGGGATGGCGAGTTGTCCGTCTTCCGTCCGTCCGTCGTCCGTCTTCCGTCGTCCGTCGTCCGTCGTTAACTTTTGTCTCGTTAAGACGATGGGGCCTTCATTTTTCATCCGATCTTTAACAAACTTTAACAGGTTGTTAATATCAATGAAAGCTCGGACAAGTTCGAAAACCAGCCAGATCGAACCAGTAACAGCGGAGTTATGGCCCTTGACTTAGTTAAAAATGCTATATGTTGCCTCGTTAAGACGATAGGGCCTTCATTTTTCATCCGATCTTTACCAAACTTCACCAGATTGTTAATATCAATGATAGCTCGGACAAGTTCGAAAACCAGCCAGATCGAACCAGTAACAGCTGAGTTATGGCCCTTGACTTAGTTAAAAATGCTATATGTTGCCTCGTTAAGGCGATAGGGCCCTCATTTTTCATCCGATCGTTATCAAACGTTACCAGATTGGTAATATCAATGAAAGCTTGGACAAGTTTAAAAACCAGCCAGATCGGACCAATAACAGCGGAGTTATGGCCCTTGGTTTAGTTAAAAATGCTATATTTTGCCTCGTTAAGACGATAGGGCCTCCATTTTTCATCCGATCTTTACCAAACCGTACCAGATTGTTACTATCAATGAAAGCTTGGACAAGTTCGAAAACCAGCCAGTTCGGACCAGCAACAGCAGAGTTATAGCCCTTGATTTAGTTAATAATTCTATATTTTGCCTCGTTAAGACGATAGGGCCTTCATTTTTCATCCGATCTTTACCAAACATTACCAGATCGTTAATATTAATGAAAGCTTGGACAAGTTCGAAAACCAGCCAGATCGGACCCGCAACAGTGGAGTTATGGCCCTTGATTTAGTTGAAAAAAAGTATATTACGATAGGGTCTTGATTTTTCGTCGGATCTTTACCAAACTTTACCAGATTGTTAATATAAATGAAAGCTCTGACAAGTTTGAAAACCAACCAGATCGGACGAGAAACAGCGGAGTTATGGCCCTTGATTTAGTTAAATATGATATATTTTGCCTCGTTAATACTATGATAGGGCCTTCATTTTTCATCCGAACTTTACCAGATTGTTACTATCAATGAAAGCTCCAACAAATTTCAAAACAGCCAGATTGGACCATTTACACCGGAGTTATGGCCCTTGATTTTCTGAAATATGCTATATTTTGGCCTGATTAAGAAGAAATGGCCTTCATTTGGCCAGATTTCAGTGAAACTTTTCAAGGATGATCAGTACCAAGCCTAGTTGTACATATTGTCACTGTGTTCCGGTTGAATGATTTTGGTGGAGTCCCTTTAAAGGTTTTAGTACACAAACTTTGTCTGGACTAGTTCTCCTGAACCCCTGGCTGGATTTGAACGAAACTTGATAAGGATGATCAGTATCGGGTCTAGTTGTGCAAATCATTGCCGTGTTTCGGTTGAATGATTTTTGGCAGAGTTATGGCCCTTTAAAGGTTTTAATACACAAACTTTGTCTGGACTAGTTCTCCTAAACGCCTCCCCACATTTCAACGAAACTTTACAGGGATGATCAGCAGCAAGCATAGTTGTGCATATCATCGTGGCATTCTGGTTAACCGATTTTTGGTGGAGTTATGGCCCTTTAAAGTTTTTTGATACACAAACATTTTCCGGGCTAGTTCTCTTGAACCCCTTTCTGGATTTTAACGAAACTTGACAAGGATGATCAGTATCAAGGCTAGTTGTGCATATCATCGCAATATACGTGTTGAATTATTTTTGGCAGAGTTATGGCCCTTTAAAGGTTTAAATAGCCAAACGTTGTCCAGATTAGTCTCTTCTGAATTCCTTGCTGGATTTCAACGAATCTTGATGGGGATGATCAGTACCAAGCCTAGTTGTACCTGTCATTGCCGTGTTGTGGTTGAATGAATTTTGGCAGAGTTATGACCCTTTAAAGGTTTTAATACACAAACTTCGTACAGACTAGTTCTCCTGAACCTCTGGCTGGATTTCAACGAAACTTGTCAGGGACAATCAGTACCAAGCCTAGTTGCGTATATCATCACCATGTTCTGGTTGAACGATATTTGAAAGAGTTATGGCCCCTTATACATAAACTTTATCTAGAGCCAGTAGAGCGTCCACAGGCCCTCTTGGGCCTCTTGTTTTTCAATTATTATTTTTAAATTATTATTAATTTTTTTTTTTTATTTTTTTTTTTTTAGCTCTATGTTGGACCAGTCGGACTAGTAACAGAGGAGTTATGGCTCTTGATTTAGTTAAAAATGCTATATTTTGCCTCGTTAATACGGTGGGGCCTTTATTTTCCATCTGATCTTTACACCAGATTCTTTATTTATTGCCCTTGATTTAGTTAAAAAGCTGTATTTTGTCCAAAACTTTCAAAAAAACATTAATGGCAGTCACTCGCTTCACTGTTATAAGAGCCATGTTACCCAGTAGAGCATCCACAGGCCCTCTTAGGCCTCTTGTTTGTTTACACTTCTTATTACTAGCATTTCTCAAACAGTTTTGAATGGGTTGTTCCCAAACTTCATATACTCATAATAACTGATGACCTTATGTCCCTCTACATCACCCATGGTTGATTGCCTTATTTATAACAGAATTATGGCCCTTTGTTGGACTTAGAATATAAAAAACCCTGAGGTATTCATCACCTTCATGATAGTTCTAGTTAGTATCTAAGGACGGAATACCATTTAGAAATGAATTCAGCAGCATGATTTATTATGATGTACTGCAGGGCTGTGTGGAACATATGATGGTAATGTGGACAATGATCTGACATGGCCAGATATGGTGGTTCAAGATTTGGCCGACGTCCTGGCATGGAGAAATATTAAACTGCCAAACGACTTTGTAAATGCATGGAGGTAACATTTTGCTTTGATATTTGCTAGACCTAGAGTTATTGTTCATATATTGGCAAGTTGCTTATTTTTTGGATACTTCAGTTTCTCTTTTCTACAGTGTAGAGACAGCACAAGTGTCCTTTAGTCAGTTAGTATATACCTGTCAAATTTACACTGGGGGAAAAATCTCCTGATTTTGGGAGGTGAATCTTAAAAACAAGAGAATTAGCATTGCTTAAATAGGAATGGCAATTAAAAAATGTGTTAACATTTGCATAATACGTGTTTAGAAGCTCTCTATGTGATATTTTTATAGGTTTTATGATTGTTTTCAAAGTAAAACAATGGGAAAATTAATCTGATTACAAAATCTCCTTATTTTTTGCCCATATCTCTGTAATTAGCCCAAATCTCTCTATTTCTAGCCCAAATCTCTCTATTTCTAGCCCAGATCTCCCTGTTTCTGGCCCAAATTTCCCTATTTCGGAGACCATTGTCCCTACTCGGTCTGTCAGAAGTTGGCAGGTGTGTCGGTGCATATGATTGGAAAACCAGTGGTTGCAGGTCTGGGTCCCATTTTATTAAACATCTTACGATAAGTCTCAAATTTTAAAACTGTTCACAGTTTTGCACCTAAGCAATTATGTGTGCATTATGTGCAGAAGTATCAAATGTATAAGAAAATGAAATGAAATCGCGTTTATTTGTGAATTGTGAATTGTAAATCAAAGTAAAGAATTTAAGAAATTAACTAACGATCAAAATTGTCGTAAGTTGTTTCATAAAACTGGCCCCGATTCCCTGCCTCACCGGATTTTACTACAAACTGAGGTTTTAACATGAGCTGTTTGAAACCCTTAAATATATTCTTCAAATTCACAACAATTCCACCTGTATCGCTGCAACTAAAACATTGTCATAAACATAAAAATTAAATTATGTTCAAAATATGTTTCAGACCGCAGCAATCATTGTTCACTGGATCCTCTGTAGTCACCGATCTTCAAACCATGGACAACTCTAAGTGTGTCTGCTCCAGTGACCTTGACACCTGTGAACCTGTTGATCTTGTGGAGACGTGTGACCTTGTTCAAGGTCAAGACATCACACCATACCTAGATCTGTTTGTGCAAGATGGAGGCCAGAGCACAAGGCGTAAGAGACAGACGAATGATCTGTGGAGTGATATTGATGTGGATATTACGTACCAACCAGAGGTAACTGTAAACACAGATATATTAGCACACGTAGGATTAAGCAAACAGCCCCGTGTGGTTCCCGGGGGCTCTGTTTGGTCACGGGGCAAAGAATAGGGCTACTGCAGATCCCTTGGAGGGGTAGGTAGGCAGAGGGCTAGAATCCCCCCAAATTCATGTTCATTTTATCATTTTTTGTTCATGTTCATTAAAGGTCTTCATCATGATCCCTGCATTGTTTCAGGTGCCATCTCGCTCACATCAAAAGAGCAGTGGCAGAAAAACAATAAACGTGGCTCCAGCATAAATGGAGTTTCTACGATAGAATTTGCAGCAACTCTGCAGTTCAGGGTGAGAAGGTTCTAGGCCCATTTTCCATATGTTATCTTGATGTACATGGAGGATGAGCCTGGCATGTTCATGCCTGTTAGGCGCCATAAAACCCAATTCAGTTCAATTCATTTGACGTAACCTTAAAAGAATGACATTTGTGATCTATGAATTAATCAAATACCAAATTTTGTCAAGTTTGAATTAGCTCATCAATAATCTACTAGTCCTTCTCCAAAACACTCGTACCCTGTGTAGAAAAGCAGTATGTCAAAAATGGACCAGACGACCAGACGACCAGACCGTCTCACAACATCCAGTTTGGGATTAAAAATTGAGGATAACGCATCTGTGTTCGAGAAGATAAATATGCTGGGTTTGAAATCTTCTCGCCTCTCACCACATCGAGTTCCGCTATATTTGTTAGTGAAAAAGTGTCATTTCTTACGGATGGTGGGAGGTATACAATATTGGTTCTACCCAGGAATAAGTGGGTGGTATGCCTCCACCACAAAAAAATTACCATCATACATAGCCTAAAATGTTCTGGAAAGTGACGTTAAACACCGAACAAACGAAAAACATAAAACTTGAGGTTGGATTACAAAATAAGAAGAGACAAGACTACATGTTTGTTCTCATACAGAGTAACACAGTTCTGAGCTCTTAAATAAAAAGAAAAACAAGGCAATATTCATAAAAACAAATAAAATATGTTTTACTATTTCAGTTACCATCATGGCCAAGCGAGAGTGGTTGGAATGAGACGTCTGCTACACAGTACTGCCAGTCTGTCATGGTGAATACTGCATTATGGGATATATGTAATGTTGTCATGGATACAACACCTTACAGCTCGTCTTGTGTCACAGATATTCTGGTATGCTGCTTGAATTTTGATATCTAAGCAATTTGTTCACTACTCTTTGAAAGCTTGAACAAGTTTAAAAGTCAGCCAGTTGTTACTTATTTAACTTGCACAGGCTCTATAACGCACAGGCTCTATAACATCGCTTTTGAGTTTTACAGAGTTATACACAACTTTGCAATATGAGGATATAAAACTATCGTCATCACACTTTATTTTATTTTTATGCCCTCACCACCGAATGGCAAGGGGGCATATAGCGTTAAACATGTCCGTCCGTCCTTCCATCCGTCCTTCCTTTCATCCTTACGTCCCGAAAAGTTTGTGAGTCTATCTACTCCCACACTTTTCAACCAATTGCTTTGAAAACTTTACAGGATGCTTACCTATGGCATCAAAATCGACCCAGTATTACTGGAGTTCTGGCCCCTTTTTTAGTCAAATTTTATGTAAAAATATCT
Source organism: Cyrtodaria siliqua (assembly GCA_037043455.1). Taxonomy (NCBI): domain Eukaryota; kingdom Metazoa; phylum Mollusca; class Bivalvia; order Adapedonta; family Hiatellidae; genus Cyrtodaria; species Cyrtodaria siliqua. The sequence continues at coordinate 53,134 of JAWPHD010012220.1, forward strand.
TGTGTGTCTATCACCTCCCACACTTTTCAACCGATTGCTTCGAAACTTTACATGATGCTTACCTATGATGTCAAGATGTGCTTATCATTTAACATCAAAATCGACCCAGTATTACTGGAGTTATGGCCCTTTTTCATCAAATTTTTCGTTAAAATATCTTGTGTCTATCTTCTCTCACATTTCTCCTTCGTTTCTTTTCAAACTTTACAGGATGCTTACATATGATATCAAAATGTTCATATAGATTCGGCGTCAAAATGGACCCAGTATTACCGTCGTTATGGCCCCTTTTTCGTCAAATTTAAAGTTTTTCACTCATTGTTTTCAGTAGGGGAATCCATGTTCCATGGACACATTTCTAATTATTTTCAACCTTATACAGAAAGAATGTACTTGTACATAATCTCTAAATAATATTAGTTTTCAAAACAAACAGCAGACACATGTATTCCAATTGGAACATCCTTCTAGTTTCACTGTGATCTTTGATGCAAGTCATAGTCTTCATATACAATTCAGTTGTTATTTTATTATGCTCCTGCCAAAATTGATGGGGTCTAGTATACTGTTTTGGCCTCATACGTCGGTTCGTGCATCCATCGCCATATTCTCATATTGCTCATATTCTCAAAATGCTTTCATCAGTTACTTTTACTTTTTTGATTACTTAAAGGTCATACAAAAACATTCTGTCATATTTCCTGCGACCACAAGGTCAAGGTCACACACTTGGAAGTTTTCGTTTAGGTCTGCTTTCAGTAAAATGTTAAAATTACATTTTTCTAATATTCTCAAGTGTTCTTCAGCAGGGTCATTAGTCGGATATCTGACATTTCTATTTCTTGAAATTCTAAATGTAAATGGATAAAAGAAGGCAAACACTTGGGAATTATATAATTTAATCTTTTCCTTACCAGTTGTACAACACTACTGACGGTGCCGGGTCATCTGTAGAAGCCATGAAGGTACAGTGTAAGACTGCCGTGTTGTATGATCCAAGTGTTTCCCTGGGCTTCAACACAACCCAGGAACTGGTCACCTACCTGCTGACCTTGACCTGTGTCAGTGATTGTAGCGGACATGGACAATGTGTCAATGGTCAGTATTTATTTGTTTAGTTGATGAATAAAAATATTGTTCTGAGGAGACAACTTGAAGGTATTTATTTACTAAATCAATGTTAACCTTTATCCCGCTAAGTACGACTAACTAAGTACAGGCTGATCAGTGTTTACAATGTCCAGCTGCTGATCAGTCATTTTCACCCAAAACACCCCTTTGTCACATAAATGGAATGGTCTTAATTCAAAGAAAGAACAATCCATAATATATATGTAGCGGGTTAAGGGTTAAAAAATCATAGAGCGCCCAGGTTTTTTGTTCACAATCCGAGCCAAACCGAAAGTAATTGACATCCGTTTTCAAATTGGGGTTTTTCAAATTGGCCTTTAACAGGGTTGCCAGTGACCTTGAAAAGTCGGGGAAGTTTGATTTCTTTTTAAGGTCAGGTAATTGTCAGGGAATTTTAAAAAAATGGTCAGGGAAATTTGAATTTTCTGAAAAGTCAGCCGAAAAAATATAGTTTTGTCGAGAAATCGTGTATTTTATTGTTGAGAAATTGTGCATCTGTGGCTATGGCAGTCTACACACTGAAAGTTTCCTAGAACTGCATTGCAGTATAAAACATTTCATTGTTTTTATAAATAATAGTTGATGCAATATCTTTTAATTTGAATTAAAGTAATATGGGTGGAATGGTCGACTGAAGGGGAGTGAGGAGGCTGATAAAATTGGGTCATATTGGTCAGTGAAAACATTTGGTGAGGATAAAGTCAGGGAATTTTATTTGACCCAGGTGCTGGTAACCCTGTTTAAATTCACACCAAATAAGCGTCATAGAAAGTTGTGCAAAATGTTTGTCTTACCTTTGATTTGAAGCGATTGTCGCTAAAAGTGAGGTAAATGTTTCAGAAATACGGATATTTATTCAATACATACCAGCTAAAACTACTTTATCGCTAAAAATATCTAATAAGTAACTCAATATTCTACTTAGAACTACTTTCAAGTACTACGAAGTTGACCCCATGGTTCTTGGTCTAACTCCTAAGCTATGAAGTTTTAGTCCATTACAGAACCTGCCATGTTTAGTTATACTCTAACATTGGAATTCAAAGGAATTTAATGTTAAATTTCAGATGTGTGCATTTGCGACAGTGGATATACCGAGTTTGACTGTTCCATTGTCATAGTAACAGTACCGATTTTGAATCCCTTGTCTGAAGATCTGTACACGGTAACAATAACTCCAGGATCAGTAGATGTGACTGTGAAGGTCGTCCTGTCCGGGGACAGTTTCATCAACTCCGATAGCCTTACCTGTCATTTTGAACAAGTGGAGGTAACTGTTTGACTTAATAATGCTGAAATCACTGTTACAGTTTAAAAACTGAATAAAATGTTATTGACACAAATTAAGACAATATAGATTTTTGGCACAACTCACATATTGATAACCTTTCGATCAAATGCACCTTCAACTGATAGTTGCGTCTGCATAATTGATCTATTCATTGTAACAGCGGCATACTAGAATTCATAGAGACAAATGCTTCTATTGTGTATACTTGGACCTTACCCTACCCATTTATGATCATTTATTTTATAGTAAAATGTCAAAACTGATTTTTGTTCAAACTTGTAAATATTTACCTTGTGTATTTCTTATATGGAGGATCCTACATGAGCGACTGTGTATTATTAATTTTAATAAACGAGTTGGAATAAAATTATACGAAACGAGGCTCTGCCGACTATTGTATCTTTTTATCCAACAAGTGTATTATAAAGTCAATAATACACAGCCAAGAATGTAAGATTCTATCACGTAAGACTTCTGCGACGTGACAGTTATGTCTCCCCCACTTTGTGGAGGGGAGACTTATGTCTCCCCCACTTTGTGGAGGGGAGACATATTGTTTTTTATGCTGTCTGTCTGTTGTCTGTCCGTCTGTAGGTCACAAACTTTGTCCGAAAAAATTCTCCTGAACCCCTGGCCGGATTTCAACTAAACTGTGCAGGGATGATGAGTACCAAGCCTAGTTGTGCATATCTTCACCGTGATCCGGTTGAGTGATTTTTGATGGAGTTATGGCCCTTTAAAGGTTTTAATACACAAACTTTGTCCGGACTAGTTCTCCTTAACCCGTGGCCGGATTTCAATAAAACTTTACAGGGATGATTAGTACCAGCCTAGTTGTGCATGGTTAGTACCAGCCTAGTCGCTGTGTTCCAGTTGAATAATTTCTGTCAGAGTAATGGCCCTTTAAAGGTTTTATTACACAAACCTTGTCGGGACTAGTTCTCCTGAACCCCTGTCCAGATTTCAACGAAACTTGGCAATGATAATCAGTACCAAGTCTTATTGCGCATCGCCGTGTTCCAGTTGAATGATATTTGGCAGAGTTATGGCCCTTTAAATGTTTTAATACCCAATATTTCCCACCCCCACCCCAACTAGTTCTCCTAAACCGCTGACGATTTCAACGAAACTGTACCAAACCTAGTTGAGCATATTGTAGCTGTGTTTTTTGGCAGAGTTATGGCCCTTTAAGGGTTTTAATACATAAACTTTGTCCGGACTAGTTCTCCTGATCCGCTGGCCAGATTTCAACGAAACTTGGCAAGGATGATCTGTACCAAGCCTAGTTGCGCATGTCTTCGTCTTGTTTCGGTTAAGTATTTTTTGGGGGAGTTATGGGCCTTTAAAGGGTTTAATACACAAAATTTGTCCGGACTAGTTCTCCTGAACCCCTAGCTGGATTTCAACAAAACTTGGCAAGAATGTTCAGTACCAGGCCTAGTTGCGCATATTGTCTTTGTGTTCCATTTTTTCGGATTTATGGCCTTTTCCCCAGTGGGGGAGACATCTGTTTTTACTAAAAACGACCACTAATTGCACTTTAATATTATCAATTTATCTTGTACACAGTGGCAATTTGTAAGAGAACTCATGACATCGTTTTTTGTTTGTTTTTTTGTAAGAGAACTCATGACATCGTAGCCCCGTGTGGTTGCCGGGGGCCCAGTTTGGTCACGGGGCAAAGAATACGGCCACTGCAGATCCCTTTGGAGGGGTAGGCAGAGGGGTAGAATCCCCCCAAATTCATGTTCATTTTATCATTTTTTGTTCATGTTCATTAAAGGTCTTCATCATGATCCCTGCATTGTTTCAGGTGCTATCTCGCTCGCATCAAAAGAGCTTTGGCAGAAAAACAATAAACGTGGCTCCAGCGTAAATGGAGTTTCTACGATAGAATTTGCAGCAACTCTGCAGTTCAGGGTGAGAAGGTTCTAGGCCCATTTTCCATATTTTATCTCGATGTACATGGAAGATGAGCCTGGCATGTTCATGCCTTTTAGGCGCCATATAACCTTTATATGTGTTGGTGCGCCTTAAAAACCCAATTCAATTCAATTCATGACATCGTTTTATTGTTTACATGATGTCAGCTACATTATGTGACTGTAATGCATTCGCACTACAACAAATGCGACACCTTTAACCAAATTTAACGTTACTAACATGCATTTTTTAATGTAAGATAACAAATAATGATAAATAGTTAAGGTGTCTGAACGTATCGTATGGTATACCATTCAGACAATTGGGACTAAATGTTTTACTGTACACACACACAGTGATTCGGTCCTCATTTGCATCTGTAATACAATAAATAAGTCATGGCTTTATTACATTCCCAGAAGCCGTTATGTGATAAAAGTCACTTGTTGCATGACTTATCAATTTGATTTCAATCCAGATTTCAAGCAATGGTTACAACAAAACGGGAATTATGACATCCTCTTCTGCAACCTTCCTGACCTTTGGCACTGTGACATGTGATGTGACTGGTACCCTGCCATTGACTGGTTTGTTGGTGTCTGTCAGTAATGATGGTAGTAACCAGTCTAACAGTGTGTTGTATATCATTCAAGATTTTGTTTGCTTTGACTGTGACACAGCTCTGGGAGTTTGTAACATACAGGTAAGATTCCATTTTAAGAATTGATTCACATTTTTTTCGGCATTTGTGCAGTTTTAAATGTCGGTATTAATGGAGATGTCATGAATCGTTTTATGATTAAATTGCCATTCTTTACTGGTGTTTAAAATCGCATAAACGCCAAAAAAGAAAGGCAAATCAATTTTTATATTTACATTATTTTCCTATCACTATAGTACCAACAATAGTTTCGGTAAGCCTTATGCTAATGATAAAAAATTGTGAAAGAGAGACTATAACTCTCAGTGTATTTACAGACAGTGGAATAACCATTTTCTATTGAGACACATTGAATGCATATGCAGTAGCCCCTCCTCAAAAGTGAAGTTAGTTCTAAATCAGTTCTTTTTTTCCCCCAACATAATGTCAATATTTTGTTTTGTTACCTAAATTGGTCCTTCATCTTAACTCTGTTGTACATTAATATTGTGACCTTTGTGGACCTGCAACAAATGTCACCTGAAAATACTTTAAATAATAAGAGATACAATGTCATGTTCATGCAAAAAACATATGTTTTCAGTATAAAATACAGGTACATAGAAAAACACTTGTTTAGGGTGACAATTCAGAGGGTAAAGGTAAACAATAAATCAATTAATTGAACTATATTTGCGTCAAACTTAATTCTGCATCTTTTTCCAGCCCACCAGCTGTGTAATAGATAAGGTGTGTTATGCTGCAGGAGCCTATAACCCATCAGATGCCTGCTACCTTTGTGACCCTATCACCAATGTGTGGAAATACAAGATTTGTAAGTCAAGTTTAGTTTCGGTGTTGTGCAATTGTTGCTCCTTTTGCATACATGCAAGATATATTCAGGCATGTGCTGTTAGACTTCTGTTTCATTCCTTTTGCACGAGTTGCCATCATTTTAGCAGTAAATGGTTTGTTCAGCTCCATAGTGTGTGCATGCTTCTAATGTTTATAGTTCATTTGCCGCAAGAGCACAGTAAGGTCTTCACTATTGTTTATAGTGTATTTGATTGTATATTGGAACCTGACAGGCACGTATCTGCCTATAAGCAAATATGCTGCTGTGTGACATCATTTTGACAGGAAAAAAAGAAATGCATTTCTAAGCAATTTTAATGATTTGTTTGTATTCCACTCAATCTTGCGTATGACGAAAATGGTCTAACTTTGCGCCTGCCTGGGTGACTGTTCAGTTGGGAAACACTTTATAGTATTTCGATAATGGAGCTGGGATCATTCTTGCGATCCCTAGTTCAATTATCTGGGCCATCATGCTCAACATTGCACACTGACGCCACCACTTTGCCTTCTGTTGTACTGGATATATCAGAGTGTAGACTAAATTCATTATTAGTGATCTTTTTGTCGATTCTTATGGTAAGCGGGAGGTATACAGTACTGGTTCTACCCAGGTAAAACTGGGTGATCTGCCTGTAGCACTACAAATCGACCATCATACATGGCCTAAAATGTGCTGATAAATGACGTTAAACTCCATTCAAATCAAAATTCAAACTTTTAAAAAACACAACCTCCTCCACTTCAACTTCTTTTGTTTAACTCATTGTGTTAAACCTTATTTATTTTTTCAGCAAGCAGCTGTCCAACGACTGCACCAACTTCAAGCTCCACCTCTTCCAGCACAAACCCAACTTCTTCCAGCACAAGTCCCACTACTTCAACAACAAGCCCTCCCTCTTCAACTACTAGCCCCACCCCTTCAACTACTAGCCCCACCTCTTCAACTACTAGCCCCACCTCTTCAACTACAAGCTCTGCCTCTTCAAGCACAAGCTCCTCCTCCTCAACAACTACACCAAACAGGACTAGCCCACCAACAACTATCCCCGGGGCTGAAGGAGATATCGATCAGCAAAACAGAGATAAGCAGAAAGAGATGGAAGAGCAGAACATAACTACTATCATCATTGTCGTGGGCGTGTCTGTGGGTGTCATCCTAATCATTGTAGCTGTTAGTCTGGGAATACGCGCTAAAAGGTCAGTACATAATTGGTGAAAGTATGATCATAACTAAGATCTTGTTATTTGTAAACAGATCTTCCTTATATTGCAGTGATTGCTGTGTCTCTTTAACATGTAATGTAATTTTAAAGGGATTGTAACAGCATCGGTGATAAAGTAGTGTATTTTATATACTATAAATATATATATTATATTTGTACTTTGTAGCCAATTAAAGAAATCATACTTAACAAAACTATTTTGGATATCAAAGCCTTCATAACCTTTCGATTTACAGAGCTGCAAGAATATTGCTTTATATAATGGGGAATTCGTGACCATGCAATTCAGTCCCTGTAAAAAAGGCAGTGAATAATATGACTGAAACTGGTAATTGTTCATCAGTTTGTGTCTTGTTACAAACCTTTTGGTTATATTCTAACAAATTCTGTGTAAAGACCTTCTCATTTCAGGTTTCATTTGTTAGAATTGAAGAACTCTGGGGTCTGTCTCGTCGAAGAAATTAGTTAATGCTACTTTTTTCTTTTATACATATAGCTTTAGTCTGCTGTGGGGGCGTCCATTTTCATTTGTCTTGAAGTTTCATGAGGTTAAATGTTGCATTTTTTTCTTGCCAGCTTCACATTTATATTTTGGTCACCCATTCTCAATTCAATTTACAAATCAAAATCAAGTTCTTGTTCTTTTCAGACGAACTACAAGAAGAGCTAGAGGTGTACCAGACAACAATCAACCAGGGCGCATTAGTCCCGGCGGTAAGGATCTTCAGGGTCGTCTCAATCCAACATTCCACAACACTGAAGAACAACAAGCCAGACGAAACGCCCCTGTGAGGAGTGCACCCTTTAACCCAGAAGGTTTGTCTGGAGAGCAGCCCATAATCGGTGTTCCGGGACCCAAGATTTATGGAGACGAAGACGGAATGTACCGTGTTAACATGGATATGTTTGACAAAGAGAACGCCCAGCAACAACAGATGCCTGCACCAGATGACCCAGCCGGTCATAAGGGTCAAGGTGCAAATGTCCCAGAATATGATTACGCGGCTGTGGACAAGACATACAAGATACCACGGCCAAAGGTTGAAATACTTTATGATAATGCAGGTCCCGGAGCCGCAAGAGACGGAAGTGACGATATCATTTACGATAATGCACAGGGTCAAGCCAGAAGGAAAAGTCCTGAATTACGCCAGAAAAGTGCTGATCACAAAGAGAGTCCAGATGTACCTCGGAGGGAGAAGATTATATCAGGAAATGTAGATTCAAGTCCAGAATCTTCACCAAGACCAGACTATGAAGAACTGGATGACAGCACGGAGTCGATAACACACATGTAGTGATGGTGCAGGAAATTAAAGAAACAATATTATTATCATCTGATTAGAAATTTAGCAGAATAATTATAATTGGAAAACTCATTTTCATAATATACTTGGCTGTAACCTGTTTGTAAATTGTTGGTATCCTTATTTTCTGACTGTGATTTAAATAGATTTATGAGGAAAATAAAACTAGCTGAGCTATGTTTTTGGGGCTCAAGATAGATTTCAGTTTAATTTTTTTTTTTATTCATTTAAAAAAACGTAATATATGGTTTAATGAACATTCTTTTCGTGTTTTTTGTTTAATGAACATTCTTTTCGTGTTTTAAGAAAGTGATTCCTTCGGGCGTTTTATATAGGGTGTGTAACCTTTTAAAAACCTATTGACGTTGAAAAACCAACACTGCATAAGTATCAAATTTATTTAAAGACAGAATATGCTCAAATGTAAAATGAAACAGATGAAAAAATATTCACAAATCTTACAACCATGCCAATACCCAATCCAATCACTATAAAGAATTAAACTGCAATCTGTGACAAATATATAGTTCAATACCTCATGTGTAAACTGATGTACTACTAAAAAAATCTAGCTAATATTTCACACTATAAAAATAAGCTTGAAGTTTTTCAAGAGATAAAACACACCATCTTTGATATCCAGGGTTGTTTATATCGGCAGAACATATAAATTGCAGTCCCACATTAGTAAACAGTAAATAAAAAAAACACGTTATTTTCTAACTCGCAAATGTATTACCACAGTCTTCTCTGGGTCTATGCTCATGTTTTCATGTATACATTTCACTGAATAAAAATCAGACAGTTATTTTGTGATGCTCAATATCTGCTTACTAATGGACAATGTTCCTTTAAGATCCTTTATTTATTATCATGATTATTGTTCAATACAGTTATATATATATATTATTGCAAATTTAACCAAGGACCTCTCGATTGCAGCCACATGCACATATGTCATATCCATAACCTTGAGTAAGGAAATACAGTCGAGTTCTTTTTGGTGTTGATTTAAGAAATATTTCCAGCTGGTTTATTAATGTTCCAGATCAATACATGGTGTGCGGGACTTGGAAGATCATCGATACCCGGAGCCGAATCCCCGCGGTTTTGATGTGTTTCAAGTCCCAAACACCAGGTTTTGATCTTGCACAATATAAACCCGCTGGAAATATATTATTTCTTATTTCTATGAAACTGCTTCACATAATAGATCGAAACTTCACACATGTATTCAGCATCATTAGACAACATCGTAGATTTAGGTTTTTATAACTCATGCTTTTAAATTTAACAAAATTATGGCCCCTTTAAGACTTTGGTTATAGTTTTGCATAAAAGCTGTCAGATTTAATTATTGTATGTAAGCTTCACATAATGGATTAAACTTCACACATGTCCTTGGCATTGTTAGACATCTCATATGTGTTCACTTTCATGCGAACCCTCGTTACAACAAGTGCCATAACGCAAAATTAAGCAGAATTATGCCCTTCATTGTAGTTTCCTATATATAGGCAAGGCCTTGAAAGTTGAGCTTCTGCACTGACGAGGGGTGCTTCTAATGTTATGTATTCAATACACACATTTTCTAGAGATTAAACATAATATAAATTCTCACATCTTGCATTGTATGCCCATCTCTCAACAACACGCGAAGAAAATTTGCACCTTCATCCTCTTTTTAACAATTTAAATTAAACATTGCTTTAAAATAACATACTTGTTGCTTCATCGTTTTGCATGTTTTCTGACGTTTGAAATAACGTGTAACGAGTTAAGGACGTGTAACAAGTGAAGGAGGTCTTGATATGAAATATAATACCTCCTCAATAACCAGATAGGAAATCTCCTCAATAACCTAATCAGCATCGAGTATTTTAATAAACTTTTGTTAGTTAATATTTTATATTTCATATATATCCATGCTCAAAGACTAACTTGACAATATAGATGCTGGGTTATATATTTTATAATATTTTTTTCTGAAGAAACTACCTATGTAAATAGAAAATAAACAGTTTATATATCAAACATTATGCATTGTTCTGTATTTCTCTTCCAAAATGGGTAATTGTGAGGCGATTGTTGGGCGACCTGTCTCTGTTGCAGAAAGGCTGGGCAGATAGCCTGTACAATGGCGTTAAGTCTAGTCAGTATTACACAATCAACATCACTTAAAGTATCTATCCCGCCAACATCAGCCAAATGTTACAACATATGTACACCGTTTCTAAACCTACTGACAACAAGGTATATCCATATTTTCAGAATCCAAACTTTATAAACACAATATAAACGCTTAACCAACCAGCTCAAACCCCAAAACTGGAGCCCTGAATTAAGAGAGACCAACTCATGATTCATTTTACGCATATTCAATCAAGGGTATTGAAAAATCCCATTCCCTACATATTATTATATGACCTTTACACATGGATAGAGTATTGTTGTGTAATTTTTACGTTTTTTAGCAGGTTAGTTTCTTTAAATACTGACATTTCATTATTTCTTTTGCATACAAAATGTCGTCTTCTGAAATTGCTTTTAATTTTGTCCAAATTATGTATTTAAAACGAAATTATGAATGCTTTTACTAAAACTGCCTAAATAAACCATAAAAACTCTTGTTTTCAAGAGTCATTAAGACAGTTTTCAGAATGAGCATTGTAAAAATAATATGTAGCAAGTTTTATAAGCTTGAGCAGATTTTGGAGTTTTCTCAGTAGCTCAGTGGAGAAAAGTTTTGCACTCTAGAGCTACAGACCTCTGCCCTACATAGGTTCATACCCTGTCCAAGGCATGTCGGATGGAAAATGTCATCCCTCATCTCTGAGGTTGCTGTCCTTACAAAATCTCATTTCACAAATTGATGTTATGATACGAGGATTTTTTCCAATTCGGGGTTAACTGATAAAATATTTGTATGGATCATTTGAATTACTTTGAGATATTTTCTAGAAATTTGACCGAGGTACAGCAGGTTAAAATCAAGTTTGAATGGTTTCTATCCAGTGTGCTTCACCGGTTTCCAGCCATATCGTGTTAATGAGGGTTTCCCACGGGTTTTGGGGAACAAGGGAACATGGCCATTTATTTTTTGGGAACAAGGGAACATTGTGTATTATTTTAAGGGAACAAGGGAACATTGGCATAATTTTATGGAACTGGGGAACATGAGTTTACAGGAAATAAAAGTATAATATCTAGTTTAAATGTTAACAAAACACCTAAAATGTTCAGGGCTTTATATGACGTTTTATATCAGCCCAGCAAAGTGTTATATGATGACAGTGTTTTCTTAAAGTAGCTATCCCGCCAAATAACGGCAAAATTACACGCTACAAAACCATTTATCAAAACTCTATCCAGGTGTTCAGGTCATATAATAATGTACATGTGCCGATTAAAATGGGCTTTTTCACGTTTTTTTTTTTAGATACACGTGATTGAATATGATGTGTTGGTAACTTAAATCAGCGCTCCAGTTTCGGGGTTTGGGGTGGCTGGTTAAAGCAGTTTATATTGTATCTCTATAGTTTGCTAATAGACTGAAACGAAAAAGAAACGCAAGCTATAGATCCTTTATCATTGGATTCCAATAATATTATACACACATGTTCACCTTCACATTTAGACCCAAACTAGCAGGTGAATTGTATTGCAACTCTTTTTTGCCTCGTTTAGAGAAGACATTTAGTACTGTTTGATCAAAATCTCAACAGCAAGTTGTAGAAAAAGTCTGCAGTTCAGAGGAAATTTAAATATGCATAAAACTTCAGTTCTAACATTTATGTAGTCAACACGGCAAAATACTTCGGGGCATATATATAGTAGTCGCACCATCCGTCAGTGAGTCCGTACAATCGTGTCCGGTCAAAAACTCTGGCATTCCTGGACGTATTTTCAAATAACTTGGCACAAGTGCACAACACAACAAGACGACATGTCGCACACAAAATCCAGGTCCGTGGTTCCAAGTCAAGATCACACTTAGAGGTCAAAGGTCAAAAAGAAGTGCTTTCTTGTCTGGTTAATAACTCATGGACGGATTTTCAAATAACTTGGCACAAGTGCTCACCACAACAGCATAATCCAGGTCCGTGGCTCCAAGGTCAAGTTCACACCTACAGGTCAAAGGTCAAAACCACTTCGGGGGCATTTGTCACTTGCAGTGTCATTTCTTGTTTTACCTGCATGCAAATTGTTTCAATAAAAACATTGTCACTGCTGTGACTGAGTTTGTACGACATACACTTCAGGTCATACTCTGAATCACTCAAATGCTTTTTCCACCACCTGAGTGACTGCAATGATCTCACCATTACGGTTGGTCTGGGACATCTTGTCGCTGTCACAACCACCATGGAAGAAATGTGTCCAACTAGAATCAAGCCTTCCTGTGACTCAGATGAGATGCTAGGATGCGATCTGGACCAACTTCAAGATTGTGAAGCTATTTTAAGAACTGCTGAGGAAGGTGGAATGAAGAATGTTATGTGCTTGTAAGTATTTTTAGAATATAAAACTCTATTTTTTTTTTAGATAATTTAATGCAAAGATCAACTCATTTTCTGTTAATGTATGTCTAATCTTATAAGACATTAATGCATTATATATTTAGTTTATTTTTGCACCATAGAGAGCTAATTGATTTGTGAAGAAATAAACAAGTCCATGAATATTAAAATAAAACTCATTTCAAATAATCGAACATACTTAAAAGTGTTTTTATTTATTTGAAATTTGCTAATGGTAACAAACAGTAATTCCAAATTCATTCTCCATTGCAGGACTTTGAAACGAGCATCGCGCTGTTTTGACATCCACACAGGATCATGCCCTCGTATGATAAAGCTTTTTGTCAAGGCCAAACTTTTGCGCCTTCTCCATGGCAACGAGAGTGCATTCAATGGCATGAACTGTACCGGCCTCCACCAGTGCTCTTAGTACTATGTCTCCTTGCTCTCCGGTACGCTTTCCTTAAAATCCCGCAACGAGTACAACTTTGATGATTTTGATGCTTTCGGTTTGATGTCTCGGAACCAGGGATGACATTTATGCCATGCACGATTAGAGAAGCTGTATTGCGTGTACTCGCACCTTGACACGCTTCCACATGATGTTGCCATAGTTACGAATCATATTCTTGATCACATGGAAGCTCTGTATGCAGATGTATGCAGTGGTGAGAATTTTGTTTTTTGATTAACTGAACTATGTGTAAATATCTTGTTGACATCCATTAAAATGTCAATTTCATTCCATTCTCTTAATGTGCGTATTCATATTAAACTGTGTGGCTATTAAATCTGAAGTCTTATGTTCTATTGTATGATTCAAATGAATTGCCAAAATACAGAGAGAAAAACAACAAAGCATATTCTTTTTTGTGTGCATTGATTGATATAATGGTTGAACAACTGTTTCTTACATACTGGATGAGGTTATCCGTGTTTTACATGGGTGATGGAAAATCACAGACATATTAATAAATTTGTTATTAGGTCTGTGGGAAAACGTATCTTACGCATGGGGGAATGTAAAAGTTTCGCGCTGATATCAACAGTGACAGTTCAGGGCAGGAACATTTGTTTCCGAGTTACTCATTCTACATAATATTTCAATGGTCAAAATGATAACTTGTTTAAGAATTTATCCGAATTTCTACTCGTCCTGCATCAATGAGCAATGGCCATGATGAGCGGACGAGTGGAACTTTTGTGCCCTGCAGTTGCATGACATCATTGTGTAAATAAACATGCAGAACATTAGTAGTTGGCGACGTCAGCGCGCAGAATGGAAATGATATGAAAGAAAAAGAAACGATCATGGGTATCCGGTTCAGATAGGGAAACCTTCGGTATAACTGTTTTAATCGGAACAATCATAATCCTAATTAAATTGTGATAACTTCATTGATAATGTCCATTGGTCTGTTTGGTCCAGGAACTAATTTTTGTCAAGTGCATATTTTAGTTTTGCAGACGACATTACAGACGATGCGCGGGAAGTTAGACTAGACGGCGCCTTTAAAATCACACTCCCTGTTAGATTTCCGATAAAATCGCAACATCTTAAAAACGAGTGTTCCGATTGATCTCATAAAAAAGGTCCTGATTTGAATAGGAACTGTATGATGATGTAAGACTGGAATACTTAATAGTACAATATACACATAACTATCCTCAGTATATATTTATCTCATTGTTATCAAATGAAAATCCGCCCCGTGTAGTTCCGGGGGCCCCGTATGGTTCCGGGGCAAAGAATAGGGCCACTGCAGATGCCGTTGGAGGGGTAGGCAGAGGGTTAGAACCTCCCACAAATTCATGTTCATTTTATTATTTTTTGTTCATGCTCGCTAAAGATCTTCATCATGACCCCTGCATTGTTTTAGGTGCCATCTCGGTATCACTAGAGCAGTGGCAGAAAAACAATAAAGTGGCTCCAGCGTAAATGGAGTGTCTACAATATATTTTGCAGCAACTCTGCAGTTCTGCAGGTGAGAAGGTTCTATATTTTATCTCGATGTACATGGAGGATGAGCCTGGCATGTTCATTCCTGTTAGGCGCCATATAACCTTTCATGCGTTAGTGCGCCTTAAAACCCCAGTGCAATTCAATTCAAATGAAAATCTATTAATTACGAGGGGAAAAGAACTTAACAATGTTTATATTTCATTCTTTTCACCAAAGAACAGTTTGTTGTTGTTTTTTTGTTGTTGTTTTTTTGTGTGTGTTTTTTTAGACTTAGTGAATTCTGTGTATATGGGCAGACATATTCATGATATAAAACGGTTTTTCGTTACCATTCATCTTATATGTAACGACACCCTCTCGGTATATGGATGACATACTGAACATTGACAACCCTTTCTTTTCTACTATGGTAAACACGATTTAATATCCTAAAGAACTTCAGCTCAACAAAGCTAATATTTTTTATACTCACTGTATACAATTTATATATCACGATTTATATCTCTCTATTGAAAATAGAGAACTAATTAGTAAAATCTATGAGAAGAGAGACGAGTTTGATATTGTTAATTCAACCCGTTAATAGTTTGTTCTCTTGTTGCTCCGGCTTCTTCCAAGTCACTGAGTACTTGCATTGTGTCTTCCTAGTCTTTTGGTGTGTTTTTTATATTCATATATAGATCATATATTTTTTTATTACGTGTTATATTGCTTCCTTGTTTGTTAGAGAATATAGCCTGTTGACGATTTCTTTATCTACATTGTCCCGTTTTATTCGGATGACAATAGGGTAAGAGTGAGGTTTGGTGCACCCTGGAACATGGTTTAAACCCTCAGCGACCTTTATTTTCACTGACCATTCCAAGGAGGTATTACTATTGTCAATGCGTTTGTGATTATGATGTCACATGCCTTAACATTGTAATTGTGTTTGTTAAAAGAAAAGAAACAAAGCACAAACTTTTCTTTAAAGGTTAATTTAATAGCTACATCTTTGTTTAAATGGAATCTACATGCGTACAGATAGTACACGCTCATCATGTCGGTAATAGTTCGTGTGCTATGTTAATGCTTGCGTTTAAGTAAGACAATAGCTCGCTGAGTATGAAAACTATAGCGGCTAAACGATAAATATTAAGGCCTTACTAAACTATAACTGATATCAGTGTATCAATAACCTTAACAGTTCATATATTTCATATGTATTTAAACTAGTGAGAAATATACATACATTTTTAAAGTATGTTATTTGTGTACATAGTGGCTCGTAAACAGTTATGCGCGAAGAAGATGCGCATAAACAACTGTAGGAAATATCATTGATTATTCTGTAGCACTTAATATCCAAACATGGGTTTTATATTAAAATACAAGGCTTTTGTTTTCTCATAATTATTTTATTCACACAGGAAAAGATTGTATATTGGGAGATACTAGTAACACTATATAAGTTTCTGACCATAGCGCGTTGCACTTTCTCTATCCAAATGAGAGCAAAACTTCGAATATTTTATAATTCCAATTTCGGAAATATTGATTCGAACTGACTTGCACTCATTTGTAAATGTGTATACATGGTATGTGGGACGAAAATAGAGCCCTGACATAGTATAATCGAAAAAATCATTTAAAAAGCAGGATTTTCAAAATATTAACATGTTACTTTTTTCAATTTTGTCAGTATGTATTTCCGTCTGTCGCTCAGTCATGTAAACATGCAATATTTAAAACCCTATAGCATTGTGCATGATTGTTCGTGTATACTCGTACAAACTATTACATACAATATGACTTATTTCTATATATGAACGCCATTGCATGTCTTTTGCTTATAAATCCGTACTACTTTAAACATAATATTCATTCCGTTTTAATCTTATGATTAAAACTGTCACATACTTAATAACCTTATTATTGCCAGATAGAAAACAAAAGACTGCGCATTGCAATACGCCCTTAAACCAAATACAGTCATACTATAACCCATTTCCAAAAAAATCGATGCTTATATAATGTTACATTAATCATTCAAACATAGAAATTGAAACAACGATAGTCAAGAAATAATATATATATATATTGTCCACATGTAAATTTGTTTGCCAAGTAGTCGTTCATCTTGGTATACTATATATGGGTGTCATTAGCTTAATGTTAAAATTCAGATGACGAAGGATTCTGTAAATTTCCAAACTTAAATATTAGAAAACAAACCAGAAAATCGAATGTTCCATAAATGTCAACATATAGACATTTAAGTTTATCTTCGATTTCCATAAAAAAAAAAAGTTAAGCTATTTACAGTATCAATATATACTACGTAATATGTACTAGTAGTGCCAGGGAGTAAAACAAACACTTAATCACAAGTCAACGTTATACCCCACTACTGTGACATAACCTACTTCCTGATGTAGTTCTATCTTATAAGTCAACGAACACAAGGATATGCAACATTATTTGTATATCGTTATATTGAAATCAGGTAAAAACTTGATTTACAATATACTGTATTATTACTATAATTTGAATTGTTTTTAATCCAAAACCAAAGCATTCAAAGGATTCACTTGCTGTGAAAAACAGAGTTACTCCAAATGGTACCTAAACATAAGCGCATTGGAGCACAGTACACATTTTTAAGTACACTAATAATACTATTATATTAAGGATGCTGGTATCCTGGTATTCCGGTGACATATTAATACAATGTGGACATATATAAAAAGAGGGTCAAATGACCCTGAATCGCTCACCTGAACACCTCCATTGTAGACACGTGTAACAGTAACAGTAAGGAGTGAACTAAAAGAGGTGTGGTAAATCCAGAAAAAAATAATGTTCATTCAGCCCCCCACCCCGACCACCACCACCACCACCTATATAAGTATGAAAATCTGTGACCCAAGGGGCAGGGCCAAATTTGGCACAAGGTCGCCATTCAAACAAAGTTAGTCTAGGACTATAAGCTTGTGCTACGTGCAAACCTTTAGCCTTCTAGCTTTTGTAGTTTCAGAATTACTTTTTTGAAAAAGACTTTCCTGTATAAATCGTGTTTTCAACTATGACCCCGGGTCGAGGCCATATTTGACCTTCGTGTCACCATTTGAAATTGGTAGAGGAATATACAGGCAATATAATGACAGCTCTATACCTTGTGATTTCAGAGTTGAAGATGTTTCGATTTTTCCCTCTATAAGTCTTTCAACTTGTTGACACCTGGATCGGCGCCAAAGTTTACACCAGCGTCAACATTTAAACAAATGCGGTGGACGAACATAATCGTATATGCTACGTGCAAACTATTTAGCCTGTAGCTCTTGTAGTTTCAGAGAAGGGATGCTTATGGTGTCCCATATACATGTTCCTCTTGAGTAATTTTGACGTCCGCGGTAGAGCCCAAGTTGACAATGCATTACCGCTTGTAACAACTTGCTAGAGACCTAAGCTTATGCTTCATGCAATATATTTAGAGTCAGAGAAGACAGTATTTTCAAAATCCTGGATGTATAATAATGTCTATTTTAAACAATCATTATAAAACAAATGACACCTGGAGCACAGCCATATTTAACCTTAATATATGCCTTGTGATGTCGGAGTATGCAAAATCTTTATATACAAACCTTAGACCCAGAAGCGCAGCCATTTTTGATTCCAGGGACTTCATTTAAAGAAACTCGACAGTCTAAGGGATAACAATTATTAACACAGAAACATAGAAATCTGTTCAACTGTTCTTGCAAAGAGGATGTAAGATTTCGACTATTTATAGTAATGGCGACCATCTTGGATGTTGCGTTATCCTGATTTTAACAAACTTAAAAGCCATTGAGCTAATAATCATTCTTGTGAAGTTTGTTAAAAATTGACCAAGCTGTTTCTGATAAGTCGTTTAAAACAAAAGTTAACAAAGACGACGGCGGACAGACGGACGATGAACGAAGAGTAATAACAATTTGGCTCAGGTGAGCTAAAATAGATAAATCTAGGATAATATATATGCAGTAAGACACAAGCGTAATATACATCTTAAGAGGGTAAACTGATATTTATTTGATGACATGGACTGTGACGAATGCGCCGTAAAGAATAAATTAATTTGTTGCCATGTTTTGGAGTCGCTTTGGATGGTCTAATAATCATTAATTGAAATTATTGAATGAACGAGACCTAGAATGATGACTGTAACGGAACATATTGAACAAGCTTACGCAATTCGCAATAATGCACAACCTAAACAAATAAAACTGTTGGTCATCAAAAGACTCCAATTTTTACAGAAATATCAACAATACTCATTTTACCCTCAAACATTATATAGTGTGCGTCACTATGTTCAGATTTGTTCACGATTACACACATCATACTCTTGTTTGTAAAAATGGAGCGTTTTTTGTTTGTTTGTTTTGTGTATTATCCTAAGTGCCAAAGGTTGTTTTAAAACAATGTGCTCACATTTTAAGTCCTGCTATACCCGACCATTCTCACTTTGTCGATCCTCGCACACATCTGTTTCAAGTTGAAACGTAGATATTAACGTATCGATAATCAGTCAGTCGATAATTAATGTTAAGTTCTATTATTTCGGTCATTTCAACTGCTGCTAACTAAAACTAATTACAATATGCTTGTAATTAATCAAGTAGATATTTTCTATATAACAGTTAAAACTGAATTGATTAACAGTCTGCTCTAAATTATCTACTGCATGCCCGCACCTATTTATCCTGGTTTTAATTAGAGGTACGAATGGGGACAGTTTAACTCTGAGATGGGAGAATTTGTCCGTCATCTTGAATATCAAAATAAACGCACTTTTCAATAAGTTTCTATTTAACTTTCAAATCTACACAATGCCGCACACTAATGAACGAGTTTATGATCTGGCTTTATTTGTAGTTAGCACGAAGTGAAAAATATGACATTTTCGAGAAATACAGCGCCCAGTTATCCGAAAAAGTATCTATCAAAAGGCAGATACAAGTTTTGATGAAACTGCTTTTTTAATTTGTTTTTAAACACTAGTTTGGATAAAACGCATGGTTTAATTGTAGAATTAACTTATATCTAGTGTTGTATCGATGGGTGAAAAGCATGAATGATAATGAAAATACATTTAAAAACGTCGATGTTAAAGTCATAGCTTCAGCTTGGAAGTGGTCTTGCTATATACTTTGAGAAGTCTGAAGTATTTGTGCAAACGCTAAATTTTCATAAACAATATATCATCATCTTTGCATTGTATACATGTACTTTTTTTAAAAGATCCGCGTGATACCATATATTTATGTTTGCCTCAGATGGTAAGCTTGACTGTTTTTCTCCTATAACAAAGCTTTTTACGTAACTGATTTGTCGATATTAAAAGACGAAACATGTATGGAATTACCATCTTTATTGCAAAAAAAAGGTTTGCAATTTAGCATAGTTACGATACTGAACTACCAAACAGATCGTAAACTCATTCAGCTTTATTTATATATAAAACCAAAACCATTTATGTACAAAATATTTCTCATTTGCAATATTCAGCTGAATATCACAATTAGTAAAATACAAACAACACAATAATTAGCAATTAAAATATATCAGCAGCATTACAAAGATAAGGGATCCTACTTCTACTCGCTTCCTTAAAGGCAAAATCTGCGTTCAAAACAGTGATGAATATACATATTTATAGCGATAAATATAAATACTTATTCAACAATCAATAACTAACCCAGGTAACCTTTTCATGGCGCAGCAATATATGTAAGCATAGAAGCCCTTACTGCACACAACTGCAATGTTGTATTACTATCCTGTATTATTATACCTGCTATTAAAACAATGGTCATACACCAAGACACATCTAAATAATAAATTCGACTGCTACTATAGGATGACTCATTGGATACTCTATACTAAAAGTGATACTTCCTTTAACCCACAACTCGGTTTGATCGAGTCTGTTAATGTAATATTAATCACTATTATTGACGCCGATTGCGGAATGTTGATGATTGAAACATATAATAAAAATCGTTTTCATAACTGTGTTGCCTTCTGAATTAAAAACTCTTTTATTTACTAGTAAATATCACTAATTATGTAACAATATCCAACATTAATAGTGACCTTAAAGTAGTTGCGTATTTATATATCCAACCATATGCTCGCGCATATGGTAAACCGGCGTTACGTTTCAAATACATATTTAACACGGAGAACTTGTTCTTTTAAAAAATTCAATTCAAAAATAGTTCACTACATTCTTCCATGTTATTAATAATAACATATTTATTGTGCTAGGCATACAATAAACACGTTAGTTCAATACATTTCAATTTGTGCTTGTGTGCTCTGCTTAATTATTTATTTACACGGTAGCGATACGATACAAACGTAATTTTATGAATACAACACTCTTAGAATTTGACATATAATTCGGAATATTACAAGAGTAACGAACTATGGACGGTTGAATCACCTCTTGTGGACAAAGCATTCATGCATGATAGTCCGCGATATGACATATCTACAAGAGGTAATGAACGTTTCCGGAGCAGGTTGCTTTAGTAATTCTCCAACAATTATATCCTAATAATCCTCGTAAAATACTTAACAAACATGTTTAATACGTCGTATTATCATATAACACGTCAGCGGTAAGCGACGTCGTTTGCACACGCCAAGACTTGTTGACATCAAGACGTGTTGACACAACATCATCCGGATAATGATACTGAATCAAAACGGCTATTCAACATTTTGCATCAAATGTTAAAAATACTTTACAACGTTTATATTGTAATATGTATATAATAAAATATTTAAGATATATAATAAAATATATTATTTACAGGAAGAAGCAAGCTCTTTTCACACACGCATTGTAGCAATCAACACACACGTTTACACACTACAGCAATCGTTCAGATGAAAACTAATATGTCCAATAGCATAAGTTATACGCATACATTGAGTAATTCTTTCAACATCATTTGAACTTGTGAGTTTTTATTCTTATCTAGTGTAAAGTGCGACATCTTTCTTAGTCATAAAACCAGACGAAATTAATATGTATGTACACTTAACTTTTATATATAAGCGAATATATGAGGATTTAAGGTACATTGACATTTTCAATCAATAATATTTTAATGTATTTAGCAAACGACTTCGCGTAACATAAAATAAGACGCGGCTTACTGATCTCTTTGAGCAGTAGATACATGTATATACAAAAAAGTATGCATACGAATATATAAGTATTGAAAGTAAACTATATATACTATATACATACACAGACAAGATGTCTTAACACACGCGTCGTAATGCAAAATAAAGGCAATCGCTTATCTTCCGGATCACATAGAACATGCCCAATGGCACATCTTGAACAAGTCATGCTTTTTATAGATACGGAAATAGAATAACAATCCAAGAAGGAATACATATGAAATGATACAATTTTCTCTATCACACACAAATACCCTCCCCTAATAAACAATACAAAAAAGCAAAAAAACAACAACAGAAACTATTTCATGCAATTTAAATTATTTGTAACAGTAAAACGGTTCTATCATAAATTGCTACAATTTCGGGTTTAACCTCAAACACGACACAAGCATTGTAGCAATCAACGCACACGTTTACAAACTACAGCAATCGTTTACATGGAAACT
Source organism: Cyrtodaria siliqua (assembly GCA_037043455.1). Lineage (NCBI taxonomy): Eukaryota > Metazoa > Mollusca > Bivalvia > Adapedonta > Hiatellidae > Cyrtodaria > Cyrtodaria siliqua. The sequence goes on from JAWPHD010012220.1 coordinate 75,666, forward strand.
AATATGTCCATTAGCACAAGTTATACGCATACATTGAGTTACTCTTCCAACATCATTTGAACTTGTGAGTTTGCATTATTCTCTAGCGTAAAGTACGACATCTTTCTTAGACAAACCAAACATAATATGTATGTACACGTCCTTTTATGCGAATATATGTACTATATGTATATATATATATATATAACATTTATATCAGGGAACTAGCTGTTTTCCTTATAATAAACAAACAAAATTTCGAACTAAATAATCGGTCATACTTAGATTTGATCAAAACGAATATGTCCCATCTTTCCTCTTGTACACTTGAGGAATCCTAAGGACAGACTAAAGATTGAGAAAATAATATAAAAAACTACAATACAATTTAAACTGTAACTCTGTTCTAATTGAACAATCCATTATATTAGTAAAACATTACATTGACATTTTCAATCAATAATATTTGAATGTATTTAGCAGACGACTTCGCGTAACATAAAATAAGACGTGGCTTACTGATCGTACATATATATACAAAAAAGTATGCATAAGAATATATTTATAAGTACTGAAAGTAAACTACATGTATATACACTGTTTACATACGGACAGCTTTACAGACAAGCTGTCTTCACACACGCGAATAAAGGCGATCGCGTATCTTCCGGATCACACAGAACGTGTCCAATGGTACATCTTGGACACGTTATGATTTTTATAGATATGGAAATAGAATACCAATCCAAGAAGGAATACATATGAAATGATACAATTTTCACTACCACACACAAATACCCTCCCCTAAAACAATACAGAAAAAACAAACAAACAAAAACAAAAAAAAACAGAAAAACGATTTCATGCAATTTAAATTATTTGCAACGGTTCTATTGTAAATTGCTACGCTTTGGGGTTTAACCTCAAACACGATTTTCTTTTGCTACACATGAACAGTAGGAAGATACGTTTATGTATAGATCAAAGAGGATCCACTGATAACTATTTCAAACAAAAACTATTCTACCACACTTACAGAACATGATGCGTTTTGTAATAAAACGAATTTTAATAGTCACTTCCAGCTTTCATTAACATGTTGATTACCCATAATGTACATTCATTATTTCCCATTTTACAATAATACGTTTTTAGTATGACTATCAGCTAAAGTACGGACACTGCGCTCATCACTCACTGCAAATCGTGAAAACCGCCTAATGTTCCGATGCAACCGGTATAAAACATGCGGGGTATATGTTCATACACTAATATTATACCGGTTTGTTTATAGGATCAATTCATAAAAAGGAAGCAGGAACGATTTCGCGATATAAAACACATGTTTAGTAAACTGGATGAAGCACATAAATTATTAATGTATATACGTATTTACAATGTTAATATAATCGATGAAAAATGTACAAAAATCAATAATAATAAGTAATAAAAAGGGTTGTAATACAAAAGGTTGACCAACTTCTCCACTATGAGTTCATGCACACAGCATACGACATTAACATTTCATGTTAATAAATAATAACACAATTCTATGTCAACAATTCTATGTCAACAGAAGGCATTTGCAATAATGAACATAATCAACGATTGAATATGTGCAAACAAAATCAAACATTTAATATGTGTACACATCATACGACATTTCAATTCCATGTCAATATAAAGCATAAGGACTTTAACAATTAATGTTCATAACCGTAGTCATTGTCGAAGAAAACAAAATGCGATTACTTTCTAAGTGGATATCACATTTTTATTATACACTCAGTACATTTGAAAACACACCACTTGGTATTTTTTGAATTTCAAAACATGTTAAAGAGTCCTCGTGAAAAAT
>JAWPHD010012221.1:0-77498 GCA_037043455.1 Cyrtodaria siliqua
GATAATGATACCAGTTTGTTGTTAAATGTCATCTAGACATGTGCTTCAGCTGTAGACATAACATTGGAAGTTTTTAAAATGACACATTTCACACAAAAAGGACATTTAATCTGTATGTATTGTATTGTTGTACTGTGCCAATATAGACAAAAACAAAACAGTCACATTTTGACAGACTGGTTTTGACTTGTATCAAGTGCATTATTAGTTTGCATAATTGTATACCTGTTATTTGGCTTGCAAACGTTGTAAGAAACTATACACCCGTGAGAATAAATGCATTTACTTTACTATGACACAAACGTTGTAGAAATTTATTGAGTCGTGCTTCTTTTATCACTGAAGCATTTACAATACGAGATTCTGCGTCTAAACCTTTCTTGCCTCTCACCGCTGTGGGTTTGAATCCCACTGGGAGCTCGCCTTGTCAAGTGAGAAAGTGTCAATAGTTGCGGATGGTGGGATGTATACAGTACTGGTTCTACTCAGGAAAAATGGGGTGGTCTGCCTCAACTACAAAAAAAAATCGACTGACATATATGGCCTAACACCATTCAAAAGCAAGCAAAATTGGTCAACACAATAGAACTTCGGGTGTAGGATAAGTCTGTTATCCTGTTGATCAAAATGCAGTGATGCTCTGGGCGGAGTTGTTTTAAGGTCGAATGATATATCCACAATTTGATGTGCCTTTTATGCAAAATTGATGCTCACAGTATGTGGGGCGGAGTAAAGAAGGATACCTTGACGGGTGACTTGAACTTCATGGGAATTTGATTGGTACAATGAGTCATAGGCAGAGTTGAGTTGAGTTTGGTTTTACGGTGCACCAACACACTGGCACCAACAGGAATGAACATTGCAAGGCCCACCCTCCATTTACAACAAGATAAGAATATGCAGAATGGGCATAGAACTGTCTCACATGCAGAACTGAAGAGCTGCTGCAAATTTTGTTGTGAAAAAAATATGTACACTGTGCGGGTAACTCCATGATAAAGTAAACCTACTTTTAATATTTCCAGGGGTGTATAAAAGTCATCTAATAATAATACTTTTAATTTAAACAACCATTCAAACAACATTTTAAAGTTTGTCATGCTTGAAGTGCATGTAAAACTATGTAATATCCTTTGAAGAATGCTTTCAGGAAGTGTGACACTGTATTAAAAATAAATTACTGAGCAGCATTTACAAATGTTTCCTTGTCTGACTTGCATGTTTAATGGTCTTGCATCCAGACACAACTGATGGTTTATGAGTTTATGTTGTAGGTACAGGATGCATATACATAATACATACTATTCTGTCAAGGTTTCCAGTTGTTTCCCGGTTTTATGACAGCATGTAGACTGATGTTGTTCACATCCTGATGTAAAACAGTTTTGCTGGAGTTAAGTGTTGCAAGTTTCCACACAAAGACAAGTACCGCAGCCAAAGTTTAGTGGTTCATGGTACCACAGTTGTTGTTATGTGGTTCATGGTACAATAGTTGTAATTTAGTGATTCATGTTACCGCAGCTGTAGTTTAGTGGTTCATGGTAGCACAGCAGCTGTAGATGTATGGTTCATAGTGCCACAGCAGTAGTTTAGTGGTTCATGGTACCACAGCTGTAGTTTAGTGGTTCATGTTACCACTGCTGTAGTTAAGGGGTCATGTTACCACTGATGTAGTTTAGTGGGCCATGGTACCACATCTGTAGTTTAGTGGTTCATGGTACCACAAGTTTAATTTAGTGGTTCATGTTGCCACAGCTCTAGTTTAGTGGTTCATGTTACCACTGCTGTAGTTTAGTTGTTCATGATACCACAGCTGTAGATTAATGGTTCATAGTACCACAGCACTATTTAGTGGTTCATGGTACCACTGCTGTAGTTTAGTGGTTCATGGTAGCACAGCTATAGTTTAGTGGTTCTTGTTACCACTGCTGTAGTTTAGTGGGTCATGGTACCACAACTGTAGTTTAGTGGTTCACGTCACCACAGCTGTAGTTTACTGGGTCATGGTACCAAAGCTGCAGTTTAATGGTTCATGTTACCACATCTGTAGTTTAGTGGTCATGGTACCACAGCTGTAGTTTAGTGATTTCACAGCTGTAGTTTAGTGGTTCATAGTAACACAATTGTAGTTTAGTGGTTCATGGTACACAGCTGTAGTTTAGTGGTTAATGGTATCACAGCTGTTAGTGGTTCATGGTACCACATTCGGTAGTTTAGTGGTTCATGGTGCACAGCTGTAGTTTAGTTGTAAATGGTACCACATCTGCAGTTTAGTGGTTCATGGTACCACATTCTGTAGTTTAGTGGTTCATGGTGCACAGCTGTAGTTTAGTGGTTCGTGGTACCTTCTTCGGTGGTTTAGTTGTTCATGGTGCACAGCTGTAGTTTAGTGGTTCATGGTACCACAACTGTAGTTTAGTGTTTCATGGTACCACAACTGTAGTGTAGTGTTTCATGGTGCCACAACTGTAGTTTAGTGGTTCATGCTGCCACATTCTGTAGTTTAGTGGTTCATGGTACCACATTATGTAGATTTGTGGTTCATGGTACCACAACTGTAGTTTAGTGGTTCATGGTACCACAGCTATAGTTTAGTGGTTCATGTTGCCACAGCTCTAGTTTAGTGGTTCATGTTACCACTGCTGTAGTTTAGTGGTTCATGGTACCACAACTATAGTTTAGTGGTTCATGTTGCCACAGCTCTAGCTTAGTGGGTCATGTTACCACTGCTGTAGTTTAGTGGTTCATGGTACCACAACTATAGTTTAGTGGTTCATGTTGCCACAGCTCTAGTTTAGTGGTTCATGTTGCCACAGCTCTAGTTTAGTGGTTCATGGTACCACAACTGTAGTTTAGTGGTTCATGTTGCCACAGCTGTAGTTTAGTGGTTCATGATTCCACAGCTGTAGATTATGGTTCATAGTACCACAGCAGTATTTAGTGGTTCATGGTACCACTGCTGTAGTTTAGTGGTTCATAGTACCACAGCTATAGTTTAGTGGTTCTTGTTACCACAGCTGTAGTTTAGTGGGTCATGGTATCACAACTGTAGTTTAATGGTTCATGTCACCACAGCTGTAGTTTACTGGGTCATGGTACCAAAGCTGCAGTTTAGTGGTTCATGTAACACAATTGTAGTTTAGTGGTTCATGGTACACAGCTGTAGTTTAGTGGTTAATGGTACCACAGCTGCAGTTTAGTGGTTCATGGTACCACATTCGGTAGTTTAGTGGTTCATGGTGCACAGCTGTAGTTTAGTGGTTAATGGTACCACAGCTGCAGTTTAGTGGTTCATGGTACCACATTCTGTAGTTTAGTGGTTCATGGTGCACAGCTGTAGTTTAGTGGTTCATGGTACCACATTTGGTAGTTTAGTGGTTCATGGTGCACAGCTGTAGTTTAGTGGTTCATGTTACCACAACTGTAGTTTAGTGTTTCATGGTACCACAACTGTAGTGTAGTGTTTCATGGTGCCACAACTGTAGTTTAGTGGTTCATAGTGCCACATTCTGTAGTTTAGTGGTTCATGGTACCACATTATGTAGATTTGTGGTTCATGGTACCACAACTGTTGTTGAGTAGTTCATGGTACCACAGCTATAGTTTAGTGGTTCATGGTGCCACAACTGAAGTTTAGTGGTTCATGGTACCACAGCTGTAGTTTAGTGGTTCATGGTACCACAGCTGTAGTTCAATGGTTCATTGTACCACATTCTGTAGTTTAGTGGTTCATGGTTCCACAACTGTAGTTTAGTGATTCATGGTACCACATTCTGTAGTTTAGTGGTTCATGGTACCACAGCTGTAGTTTAATGGTTCATTGTACCACATTCTGTAGTTTAGTGGTTCATGGTTCCACAGCTGTAGTTTAGTGATTCATAGTACCACATTCTGTAGTTTAGTGGTTCATGGTACCACAGCTGTTGTTTAGTGGTTTGTGGTACCACATTATGTAGTTTAGTGGTTCATGATACCACATTCTGTAGTTTAGTGGTTCATGGTACCACACTGTAGTTTAGTGGTTCATGGTACCACAACCATAGTTTAGTGATTCATTGTACCACAGCTGTAGTTTAGTGGTTCATTGTACAACAGCTGTAGTTTAGGCACTCATTCCAACACTGCTGAATGAGGTTTATTTGATGCTTTCACATCTGTAGTTTTGCAGCTTGCGTGGCTTGTGGTTCAGGTTTATTCACTCATGGTTTAGTGGGTTGCTTATGTTCGCAACGGCCCATATTTTGCTACAATGTTGACATGTAGAAATTCCGAACTTTAGGCACGCTAGGACCTTGTGTATGCTATAACATTTATTTCTATTGAACAATCACCTTTATTATTGTCTGCAGTGTGATATCACCACCATTAGGTGTTATTGATCTGCTTATATCTGACTGACAGACAGTCGATTATTTTCTAGCAGATAAAATACATTTTACCAAACAGTTTTAACCAAACTTGGCGTCAAGTCTATCTACAACAATGGATTAGCTAGCTAGTTTTTTTGAGCTGCAAGCTAACGTAGTCGTCTATTTCCTCTTTTTTTAACAATTAAAGATCTAATTTGAAGTTAAAATTCTTTGAAGAAAGATAAATATTTGGAATTGTATCATCCGTATCTGAAAGGAAATCAAGAAACACTTTCATTTCAAGAAAACATAGAATGTTATAATAAATGGCACCCTGGTAATCTTATCTTTTTATAATTAAAAGAGAACATATTTTATTTGTTGTGTAGAACATATTTTATTTGTTGTGTTTGTTTTCAATTCATATCTGTGAATCTACCGAAAGGCTCATGACTGGCTTATACCTTAGGATTTGTCATCATACTCTGCAGGGAAATAGGGCCCTCACTGCCTATAGTGACAGAGGGGTAGAATTCCTCAACATTGGCATGTCCATCATTACACCTGTGTTGTCTCTGGTTCCACTCCTAGAAAATAATCACTATGGTTCCAGCATAAATGGAGTGCCTGCAGTAGTTTTTGCAGCAACTAACGGTGAAAAGGTTCCCAAGGCCCAGTGTGAATATTTTTCTTTCTCAGTGTACTTGGAGGATGTTCATTCCCGTTGCTACCGTATAACCTTCTTATGTTGGTGCCCCATAAAACCAAATTCAGTCCAATTTCAACTTTGTGGTTCACATGTACTTGTAATTCTAAAATTTGTTTTGTTGTTCTTGTTACTACAAAAAGAATACAATACTGGTATAAATGACCAAAATAGCATAATATATAAATGTACTTATTCTGGCGGTGTCTGGACAAAATCAACATTTATTGTACAGGTTCATAAATGTCATGTTTATTTTATTGCATGCTTCAGTACAAAAATCCATACAATTAATATGAATAAAGTACTTTATTAGGGTCAACTTAAGGCTGTTCATTATATACATATATCTGGTTTATTAGCTGTACTGTTCTTTCATTGATTGCTGTGGCTCCAATATATAAATGGAGTTTCTATGATAGAATTTGCAGCAACTCTGCAGTTCAGAGTGAGAAGGTTCTAGGCCCATTTTCCATATTTTATCTCGATGTACATGGAGGATGAGCCAAGCATGTTCATGCCTGTTAGGCGCCATATAACCTTTCATGTGTTGGTGCGCCTTAAAACCAAATTCAATTCAATTGTTTTGCATCATATTTATATTATAGGCCAATGACAAAGTGACCCATGGAACCAGCTACGACATTTAAGACTTGCATTGTTGCTTTACAGCCCTTTAACACATTTACTTAGTTTTTTTCGAGCAGCTGCCATATGGAGAGGAAGGATACACTGGAATGCGGAAACCATACTCTACTCTTAATAATGAATAAATTCCTATGGTTCTCTTTACAAGGGACCGCCCTGTTTACATGTATGTCCCCATCAGAGGGACATGGTTTAAAGGGAATTTCTCCCCTAAGGGAACATTAAAGACACCTGAGTGAGGCGTGATGTCCGAGTCTATCAAGCCATTGAAGAAAAACTACAAAAGCTACCTTAGTTACATTTACTTTTTTCCAGTATGTACAAGCTGACAACTTGTGTAGACCTGTCTGTAATGTTTGTACTGTTTTCATCATGGTAGAGGAAGTCACAACTTGTGTAGACTGTGTCTGTAATATTTGTACTCTTTTCATCATAGTAGAGGAAGTCACAACTTGTGTAGACCGTGTCTGTAATATTTGTACTGTTTTCATCATAGTAGAGGAAGTCACAACTTGTGTAGACCGTGTCTGTAATATTTGTACTGTTTTCATCATAGTAGAGGAAGTCACAACTTGTGTAGACCGTGTCTGTAATATTTGTACTGTTTTCATCATGGTAGAGGAAGTCACAACTTGTGTAGACCGTGTCTGTAATATTTGTACTGTTTTCATCATGGTAGAGGAAGTCACAACTTGTGTAGACTGTGTCTGTAATATTTGTACTGTTTTCATCATGGTAGAGGAAGTCACAACTTGTGTAGACCGTGTCTGTAATATTTGTACTGTTTTCATCATGGTAGAGGAAGTCACAACTTGTGTAGACCATGTCTGTAATATTTGTACTGTTTTCATCATAGTAGAGGAAGTCACAACTTGTGTAGACGGTGTCTGTAATATTTGTACTGTTTTCATCATGGTAGAGGAAGTCACAACTTGTGTAGACCGTGTCTGTAATATTTGTACTGTTTTCATCATGGTAGAGGAAGTCACAACTTGTGTAGACTGTGTCTGTAATATTTGTACTGTTTTCATCATGGTAGAGGAAGTCACAACTTGTGTAGACCGTGTCTGTAATATTTGTACTGTTTTCATCATGGTAGAGGAAGTCACAACTTGTGTAGACCGTGTCTGTAATATTTGTACTGTTTTCATCATGGTAGAGGAAGTCACAACTTGTGTAGACTGTGTCTGTAATATTTGTACTGTTTTCATCATAGTAGAGGAAGTCACAACTTGTGTAGACCGTGTCTGTAATATTTGTACTGTTTTCATCATAGTAGAGGAAGTCACAACTTGTGTAGACCGTGTCTGTAATATTTGTACTGTTTTCATCATGGTAGAGGAAGTCACAACTTGTGTAGACCGTGTCTGTAATATTTGTACTGTTTTCATCATGGTAGAGGAAGTCACAACTTGTGTAGACCGTGTCTGTAATATTTGTACTGTTTTCATCATGGTAGAGGAAGTCACAACTTGTGTAGACCGTGTCTGTAATATTTGTACTGTTTTCATCATGGTAGAGGAAGTCACAACTTGTGTAGACCGTGTCTGTAATATTTGTACTGTTTTCATCATGGTAGAGGAAGTCACAACTTGTGTAGACCGTGTCTGTAATATTTGTACTGTTTTCATCATAGTAGAGGAAGTCACAACTTGTGTAGACCGTGTCTGTAATATTTGTACTGTTTTCATCATAGTAGAGGAAGTCACAACTTGTGTAGACCGTGTCTGTAATATTTGTACTGTTTTCATCATAGTAGAGGAAGTCACAACTTGTGTAGACCGTGTCTGTAATATTTGTACTGTTTTCATCATGGTAGAGGAAGTCACAACTTGTGTAGACCGTGTCTGTAATATTTGTACTGTTTTCATCATGGTAGAGGAAGTCACAACTTGTGTAGACCGTGTCTGTAATATTTGTACTGTTTTCATCATGGTAGAGGAAGTCACAACTTGTGTAGACCGTGTCTGTAATATTTGTACTGTTTTCATCATGGTAGAGGAAGTCACAACTTGTGTAGACCGTGTCTGTAATATTTGTACTGTTTTCATCATGGTAGAGGAAGTCACAACTTGTGTAGACCGTGTCTGTAATATTTGTACTGTTTTCATCATGGTAGAGGAAGTCACAACTTGTGTAGACCGTGTCTGTAATATTTGTACTGTTTTCATCATGGTAGAGGAAGTCACAACTTGTGTAGACCGTGTCTGTAATATTTGTACTGTTTTCATCATGGTAGAGGAAGTCACAACTTGTGTAGACCGTGTCTGTAATATTTGTACTGTTTTCATCATGGTAGAGGAAGTCACAACTTGTGTAGACCGTGTCTGTAATATTTGTACTGTTTTCATCATGGTAGAGGAAGTCACAACTTGTGTAGACCGTGTCTGTAATATTTGTACTGTTTTCATCATGGTAGAGGAAGTCACAACTTGTGTAGACCGTGTCTGTAATATTTGTACTGTTTCATCATAGTAGAGGAAGTCACAACTTGTGTAGACCGTGTCTGTAATATTTGTACTGTTTTCATCATGGTAGAGGAAGTCACAACTTGTGTAGACCGTGTCTGTAATATTTGTACTGTTTTCATCATGGTAGAGGAAGTCACAACTTGTGTAGACCGTGTCTGTAACATTTGTACTGTTTTCATCATGGTAGAGAAAGTCACAACTTGTGTAGACCGTGTCTGTAACATTTGTACTGTTTTCATCATGGTAGAGGAAGTCACAACTTGTGTAGACCGTGTCTGTAACATTTGTACTGTTTTCATCATAGTAGAGGAAGTCACAACTTGTGTAGACCGTGTCTGTAACATTTGTACTGTTTTCATCATGGTAGAGGAAGTCACAACTTGTGTAGACCGTGTCTGTAATATTTGTACTGTTTTCATCATGGTAGAGGAAGTCACAACTTGTGTAGACCGTGTCTGTAACATTTGTACTGTTTTCATCATGGTAGAGGAAGTCACAACTTGTGTAGACCGTGTCTGTAACATTTGTACTGTTTTCATCATGGTAGAGGAAGTCACAACTTGTGTAGACCGTGTCTGTAACATTTGTACTGTTTTCATCATGGTAGAGGAAGTCACAACTTGTGTAGACCGTGTCTGTAACATTTGTACTGTTTTCATCATGGTAGAGGAAGTCACAACTTGTGTAGACCGTGTCTGTAACATTTGTACTGTTTTCATCATGGTAGAGGAAGTCACAACTTGTGTAGACCGTGTCTGTAACATTTGTACTGTTTTCATCATGGTAGAGGAAGTCACAACTTGTGTAGACCGTGTCTGTAACATTTGTACTGTTTTCATCATGGTAGAGGAAGTCACAACTTGTGTAGACCGTGTCTGTAACATTTGTACTGTTTTCATCATGGTAGAGGAAGTCACAACTTGTGTAGACCGTGTCTGTAACATTTGTACTGTTTTCATCATGGTAGAGGAAGTCACAACTTGTGTAGACCGTGTCTGTAACATTTGTACTGTTTTCATCATGGTAGAGGAAGTCACAACTTGTGTAGACCGTGTCTGTAATATTTGTACTGTTTTCATCATGGTAGAGGAAGTCACAACTTGTGTAGACCGTGTCTGTAATATTTGTACTGTTTTCATCATGGTAGAGGAAGTCACAACTTGTGTAGACCGTGTCTGTAATATTTGTACTGTTTTCATCATGGTAGAGGAAGTCACAACTTGTGTAGACCGTGTCTGTAATATTTGTACTGTTTTCATCATGGTAGAGGAAGTCACAACTTGTGAAGACCGTGTCTGTAATATTTGTACTGTTTTCATCATGGTAGAGGAAGTCACAACTTGTGTAGACCGTGTCTGTAACATTTGTACTGTTTTCATCATGGTAGAGGAAGTCACAACTTGTGTAGACCGTGTCTGTAATATTTGTACTGTTTTCATCATGGTAGAGGAAGTCACAACTTGTGTAGACCGTGTCTGTAATATTTGTACTGTTTTCATCATGGTAGAGGAAGTCACAACTTGTGTAGACCGTGTCTGTAATATTTGTACTGTTTTCATCATGGTAGAGGAAGTCACAACTTGTGTAGACCGTGTCTGTAATATTTGTACTGTTTTCATCATGGTAGAGGAAGTCACAACTTGTGTAGACCGTGTCTGTAATATTTGTACTGTTTTCATCATGGTAGAGGAAGTCACAACTTGTGAAGACCGTGTCTGTAATATTTGTACTGTTTTCATCATGGTAGAGGAAGTCACAACTTGTGTAGACCGTGTCTGTAACATTTGTACTGTTTTCATCATGGTAGAGGAAGTCACAACTTGTGTAGACCGTGTCTGTAACATTTGTACTGTTTTCATCATGGTAGAGGAAGTCACAACTTGTGTAGACCGTGTCTGTAACATTTGTACTGTTTTCATCATGGTAGAGGAAGTCACAACTTGTGTAGACCGTGTCTGTAATATTTGTACTGTTTTCATCATGGTAGAGGAAGTCACAACTTGTGTAGACCGTGTCTGTAATATTTGTACTGTTTTCATCATGGTAGAGGAAGTCACAACTTGTGTAGACCGTGTCTGTAATATTTGTACTGTTTTCATCATGGTAGAGGAAGTCACAACTTGTGTAGACCGTGTCTGTAACATTTGTACTGTTTTCATCATGGTAGAGGAAGTCACAACTTGTGTAGACCGTGTCTGTAACATTTGTACTGTTTTCATCATAGTAGAGGAAGTCACAACTTGTGTAGACCGTGTCTGTAATATTTGTACTGTTTTCATCATGGTAGAGGAAGTCACAACTTGTGTAGACCGTGTCTGTAACATTTGTACTGTTTTCATCATGGTAGAGGAAGTCACAACTTGTGTAGACCGTGTCTGTAACATTTGTACTGTTTTCATCATGGTAGAGGAAGTCACAACTTGTGTAGACCGTGTCTGTAACATTTGTACTGTTTTCATCATGGTAGAGGAAGTCACAACTTGTGTAGACCGTGTCTGTAATATTTGTACTGTTTTCATCATGGTAGAGGAAGTCACAACTTGTGTAGACCGTGTCTGTAATATTTGTACTGTTTTCATCATGGTAGAGGAAGTCACAACTTGTGTAGACCGTGTCTGTAACATTTGTACTGTTTTCATCATAGTAGAGGAAGTCACAACTTGTGTAGACCGTGTCTGTAACATTTGTACTGTTTTCATCATGGTAGAGGAAGTCACAACTTGTGTAGACCGTGTCTGTAACATTTGTACTGTTTTCATCATGGTAGAGGAAGTCACAACTTGTGTAGACCGTGTCTGTAACATTTGTACTGTTTTCATCATGGTAGAGGAAGTCACAACTTGTGTAGACCGTGTCTGTAACATTTGTACTGTTTTCATCATGGTAGAGGAAGTCACAACTTGTGTAGACCGTGTCTGTAACATTTGTACTGTTTTCATCATGGTAGAGGAAGTCACAACTTGTGTAGACCGTGTCTGTAACATTTGTACTGTTTTCATCATGGTAGAGGAAGTCACAACTTGTGTAGACCGTGTCTGTAACATTTGTACTGTTTTCATCATGGTAGAGGAAGTCACAACTTGTGTAGACCGTGTCTGTAACATTTGTACTGTTTTCATCATGGTAGAGGAAGTCACAACTTGTGTAGACCGTGTCTGTAATATTTGTACTGTTTTCATCATAGTAGAGGAAGTCACAACTTGTGTAGACCGTGTCTGTAATATTTGTACTGTTTTCATCATGGTAGAGGAAGTCACAACTTGTGTAGACCGTGTCTGTAATATTTGTACTGTTTTCATCATGGTAGAGGAAGTCACAACTTGTGTAGACCGTGTCTGTAATATTTGTACTGTTTTCATCATGGTAGAGGAAGTCACAACTTGTGAAGACCGTGTCTGTAATATTTGTACTGTTTTCATCATGGTAGAGGAAGTCACAACTTGTGTAGACCGTGTCTGTAATATTTGTACTGTTTTCATCATGGTAGAGGAAGTCACAACTTGTGTAGACCGTGTCTGTAATATTTGTACTGTTTTCATCATGGTAGAGGAAGTCACAACTTGTGTAGACCGTGTCTGTAATATTTGTACTGTTTTCATCATGGTAGAGGCAGTCACAACTTGTGTAGACCGTGTCTGTAATATTTGTACTGTTTTCATCATGGTAGAGGAAGTCACAACTTGTGTAGCCGTGTCTGTAACATTTGTACTGTTTTCATCATAGTAGAGGAAGTCACAACTTGTGTAGACCGTGTCTGTAATATTTGTACTGTTTTCATCATGGTAGAGGAAGTCACAACTTGTGTAGACCGTGTCTGTAATATTTGTACTGTTTTCATCATGGTAGAGGAAGTCACAACTTGTGTAGACCGTGTCTGTAATATTTGTACTGTTTTCATCATGGTAGAGGAAGTCACAACTTGTGTAGACCGTGTCTGTAATATTTGTACTGTTTTCATCATGGTAGAGGAAGTCACAACTTGTGTAGACCGTGTCTGTAATATTTGTACTGTTTTCATCATGGTAGAGGAAGTCACAACTTGTGTAGACCGTGTCTGTAATATTTGTACTGTTTTCATCATGGTAGAGGAAGTCATAACTTGTGTAGACCGTGTCTGTAATATTTGTACTGTTTTCATCATGGTAGAGGAAGTCACAACTTGTGTAGCCGTGTCTGTAACATTTGTACTGTTTTCATCATAGTAGAGGAAGTCACAACTTGTGTAGACCGTGTCTGTAATATTTGTACTGTTTTCATCATGGTAGAGGAAGTCACAACTTGTGTAGACCGTGTCTGTAATATTTGTACTGTTTTCATCATGGTAGAGGATGTCACGACTTGTGTAGACCGTGTCTGTAACATTTGTACTGTTTTCATCATGGTAGAGGAAGTCACGACTTGTGTAGACCGTGTCTGTAACATTTGTACTGTTTTCATCATAGTAGAGGAAGTCACGACTTGTGTAGACCGTGTCTGTAACATTTGTACTGTTTTCATCATAGTAGAGGAAGTCACGACTTGTGTAGACCTGTCTGTAACATTTGTACTGTTTTCATCATGGTAGAGGAAGTCACAACTTGTGTAGACCGTGTCTGTAATATTTGTACTGATTTCTCCACTGTAGATGAGTCACGACTTGTGTAGACCGTGTCTGTAACATTTGTACTGATTTCTCCACTGTAGAGGAAGTCACGACTTGTGTAGACCGTGTCTGTAACATTTGTACTGTTTTCATCATAGTAGAGGAAGTCACAACTTGTGTAGACCGTGTCTGTAATATTTGTACTGTTTTCATCATGGTAGAGGAAGTCACAACTTGTGTAGACCGTGTCTGTAATATTTGTACTGTTTTCATCATGGTAGAGGAAGTCACAACTTGTGTAGACCGTGTCTGTAATATTTGTACTGTTTTCATCATGGTAGAGGAAGTCACAACTTGTGTAGACCGTGTCTGTAATATTTGTACTGTTTTCATCATGGTAGAGGAAGTCACAACTTGTGTAGACCGTGTCTGTAATATTTGTACTGTTTTCATCATGGTAGAGGAAGTCACAACTTGTGTAGACCGTGTCTGTAATATTTGTACTGTTTTCATCATGGTAGAGGAAGTCACAACTTGTGTAGACCGTGTCTAACATTTGTACTGTTTTCATCATAGTAGAGGAAGTCACAACTTGTGTAGACCGTGTCTGTAACATTTGTACTGTTTTCATCATAGTAGAGGAAGTCACGACTTGTGTAGACCGTGTCTGTAACATTTGTACTGTTTTCATCATAGTAGAGGAAGTCACGACTTGTGTAGACCTGTCTGTAACATTTGTACTGTTTTCATCATGGTAGAGGAAGTCACAACTTGTGTAGACCGTGTCTGTAATATTTGTACTGATTTCTCCACTGTAGAGGAAGTCACGACTTGTGTAGACCGTGTCTGTAACATTTGTACTGATTTCTCCACTGTAGAGGAAGTCACGACTTGTGTAGACCGTGTCTGTAACATTTGTACTGTTTTCATCATAGTAGAGGAAGTCACAACTTGTGTAGACCGTGTCTGTAATATTTGTACTGTTTTCATCATGGTAGAGGAAGTCACAACTTGTGTAGACCGTGTCTGTAATATTTGTACTGTTTTCATCATGGTAGAGGAAGTCACGACTTGTGTAGACCGTGTCTGTAATATTTGTACTGTTTTCATCATAGTAGAGGAAGTCACAACTTGTGTAGACCGTGTCTGTAACATTTTTACTGTTTTCATCATAGTAGAGGAAGTCACAATTTGTGTAGACCGTGTCTGTAATATTTGTACTGTTTTCATCATAGTAGAGGAAGTCACGACTTGTGTAGACCGTGTCTGTAACATTTGTACTGTTTTCATCATAGTAGAGGAAGTCACGACTTGTGTAGACCTGTCTGCAACATTTGTACTGATTTCTCCATAGTAGAGGAAGTCACGACTTGTGTAGACCGTGTCTGTAACATTTGTACTGATTTCTCCATAGTAGAGGAAGTCACGACTTTTGTAGACCGTGTCTGTAACATTTGTACTGTTTTCATCATAGTAGAGGAAGTCACAACTTGTGTAGACCGTGTCTGTAATATTTGTACTGTTTTCATCATGGTAGAGGAAGTCACAACTTGTGTAGACCGTGTCTGTAATATTTGTACTGTTTTCATCATGGTAGAGGAAGTCACGACTTGTGTAGACCGTGTCTGTAACATTTGTACTGTTTTCATCATGGTAGAGGAAGTCACGACTTGTGTAGACCGTGTCTGTAACATTTGTACTGTTTTCATCATGGTAGAGGAAGTCACGACTTGTGTAGACCGTGTCTGTAACATTTGTACTGATTTCTCCATAGTAGAGGAAGTCACAACTTGTGTAGACCGTGTCTGTAACATTTGTACTGTTTTCATCATAGTAGAGGAAGTCACAACTTGTGTAGACCGTGTCTGTAACATTTGTACTGTTTTCATCATAGTAGAGGAAGTCACAACTTGTGTAGACCGTGTCTGTAATATTTGTACTGTTTTCATCATGGTAGAGGAAGTCACGACTTGTGTAGACCGTGTCTGTAACATTTGTACTGTTTTCATCATAGTAGAGGAAGTCACGACTTGTGTAGACCGTGTCTGTAACATTTGTACTGTTTTCATCATAGTAGAGGAAGTCACGACTTGTGTAGACCGTGTCTGTAACATTTGTACTGTTTTCATCATAGTAGAGGAAGTCACAACTTGTGTAGACCGTGTCTGTAATATTTGTACTGTTTTCATCATAGTAGAGGAAGTCACAACTTGTGTAGACCGTGTCTGTAACATTTGTACTGTTTTCATCATAGTAGAGGAAGTCACGACTTGTGTAGACCGTGTCTGTTACATTTGTACTGTTTTCATCATAGTAGAGGAAGTCACGACTTGTGTAGACCGTGTCTGTTACATTTGTACTGTTTTCATCATAGTAGAGGAAGTCACGACTTGTGTAGACCGTGTCTGTAACATTTGTACTGTTTTCATCATAGTAGAGGAAGTCACGACTTGTGTAGACCGTGTCTGTAACATTTGTACTGTTTTTATCATAGTAGAGGAAGTCACAACTTGTGTAGACCGTGTCTAACATTTGTACTGTTTTCATCATAGTAGAGGAAGTCACAACTTGTGTAGACCGTGTCTGTAACATTTGTACTGTTTTCATCATAGTAGAGGAAGTCACAACTTGTGTAGACCGTGTCTGTAATATTTGTACTGTTTTCATCATTGTAGAGGAAGTCACAACTTGTGTAGACCGTGTCTGTAACATTTGTACTGTTTTCATCATGGTAGAGGAAGTCACAACTTGTGTAGACCGTGTCTGTAAGATTTGTACTGTTTTCATCATGGTAGAGGAAGTCACAACTTGTGTAGACCGTGTCTGTAACATTTGTACTGTTTTCATCATGGTAGTGGAAGTCACAACTTGTGTAGACCGTGTCTGTAATATTTGTACTGTTTTCATCATGGTAGAGGAAGTCACAACTTGTGTAGACCCTGTCTGTAATATTTGTACTGTTTTCATCATGGTAGAGGAAGTCACAACTTGTGTAGACCGTGTCTGTAATATTTGTACTGTTTTCATCATGGTAGAGGAAGTCACAACTTGTGTAGACCGTGTCTGTAATATTTGTACTGTTTTCATCATGGTAGAGGAAGTCACAACTTGTGTAGACCGTGTCTGTAACATTTGTACTGTTTTCATCATGGTAGAGGAAGTCACAACTTGTGTAGACCGTGTCTGTAACATTTGTACTGTTTTCATCATGGTAGAGGAAGTCACAACTTGTGTAGACCGTGTCTGTAACATTTGTACTGTTTTCATCATAGTAGAGGAAGTCACAACTTGTGTAGGCCGTGTCTGTAACATTTGTACTGTTTTCATCATAGTAGAGGAAGTCACAACTTGTGTAGACCGTGTCTGTAACATTTGTACTGTTTTCATCATAGTAGAGGAAGTCACAACTTGTGTAGACCGTGTCTGTAACATTTGTACTGTTTTCATCATAGTAGAGGAAGTCACGACTTGTGTAGACCGTGTCTGTTACATTTGTACTGTTTTCATCATAGTAGAGGAAGTCACAACTTGTGTAGACCGTGTCTGTAATATTTGTACTGTTTTCGTCATAGTAGAGGAAGTTGATTTTCTTGAATAAGAAACTAGCATTCACCAACCATTCTTGAGAATATTCTTAGACTTAAGCCAAAGTATGCAAGTTTCAATCACATATATTTATATAAGTTTAAAGTAATAAAACATTAATAACAAACTGCTATGTATAAGTATGATAAATACTAATAATAGCAACTTCGTATGATTGTTTATTTTTTGAAGGTCATGGGAATATTTTTGAACAAAATTATAGTATTTAAACTCAAATTTAAGAATAGTTTGAAGAATGGTTGGTGAATTCCAAGCCTGTGGTATGTTTCGATTATATTAACTGCTGAAAAGATGATTATGAAAACCTCTTTGTTTGAAGTCATTTGATAATAATGTCTCTTTCTGTCACTTCCGTTCTTTTGAAATCCTCAGCTTTTCTGCCTTATTTAATCTGGATAATCTCCTAGATTGCATACAAAAATAAAATATGGGACTGTAATTTCCACTTAAAATGTTGTATGATAACTGGTGTTTGAATTTGTTCTGTTATGATGAGTGTTTTGAAGGACATTTACGAGTAAACTTATTTAAAGTTATAAATGTATTTATTATTCATTTTGTAACAGACAAATGAGACAAGCTACATCTTACAAAATGGGGTCACTGTGTCCCATTTTATAGCATGTCCGATGCTGAATTCAGAGATCACGGGTCTGATCCTCACTAGCCCCTCTGGGTTACTTCTGTGTGTCCTTAGGCAAGACACTTCTCGTAGAGGCAAGACACTTTTCGTAGCCTTGTCTGAAGGATGGGGACGTAGACTCGTGTATCGGAGTCTATCTTCCGAGCACGTTAAAGAGCCATAGGAATGTATTGATAGTAATATTAGGGTACGGTTTCCAGATTTCTATGTATTTTTCCCATCTATTGGGGAACCCATTTCAACTCAGCTGTCAGTTATATAAACAAAAAAAGAAACGTCCGACTTTTTAGCTGGTATTTCCATAGGCCAGTTTATGAGGGGTGTGTGTAAAAGCTTAAACAGCGTTTTAATAAAACAATGTTTGATGTTTGTAAGCACACTTAAGTGAGTACTAAATATCCCATTAAACAGTTTCAAATTTGCCAAGCAATAATCTTTTTATGGATGATATGGAAATGTTAAAGGGAGGTAATTTGATGATTGTTGATAATCAAAAGCTTCCATCTACACAATCGGTATTATGTTTGTGATTTTTTTGGTAAGGAACATAAAGAGCATATTGTCTCTGACAAATTTCGGTAATTTTCATAGATTTAATTTGTTTTGTGGCCAAAATGCATGTTTTAAGAACAAGGGGGCTAACTCCCTTAATGTCTACTGAACTTTTCAAAAACATCTTTGTTTGGACTGTTGTTTTTCGGTCTGTCTAATTATTCTGAAAACATCATTATTTTTTTTCTGTTTTGCCGTCTAGACAATCAGCATCAATATCAGCAGAAGTTTCTTTTTTGTTCAGTATATTATAGCCAGTGTATTATAGCTAGTGTGTTATGAACATGTCATATATAAACACCAATTATGAACATGTCATATATAAATACCAACACCTGTAATAGAACGAAACGTTTACTATAATGGCAGCGAATTTCAATGGAACAATGATGTTATAATTCTTGCTCTATGGGATATGATACTAAACCTCCCATAAATTCATGTATACAAGGTGTTTAATTATATTTGTAAAGGACATTGTACAATTTTTTTTTAGAGCACATGAACTTCCATACCTTATACAGTGTTAATTACCTTATATGTCATTATGATTTTGCATTTCAATAACTTCCAGCCTTACAATTTTGATATCATACTTTCAAAAACTGAAAGGCGTTATTCAGTTATTAATAATCATTGTCAGTTCTCAAAAACCATGACAGAAATTGTAACGTTTCTTTATTATTGACAACGGAAGGTCATCAGATATGACAGTTAATGGGTGTATTTAGCGAATTGATTGTTTCCCAATCAGATAAGTTGTGCTTGAACAAAGTAATTATACGTCAACAATCATGTGTGGTACATTCAGTATTGTTCTGATTAGATTTACAAATATCATGTTGCTTCAATTTGCTGTGCGTGTCCCTGTATGTGTCGTTAAGGGCTGTTATGGAATTTGTATAGTGCTCTGCATTTTCGGAACCTCGGTGAGTGATTTTGTTTTTTAACATGTTCATTAAACTTTCACTAATTGTCTTTGTTTTCCCACACTCTTAGAAATCTAATATTAATAAACTTGCATTAATCATCAAAATAAGTGTGGGTTGTTTTTCGATGATTTTAGAAGATAAAACAAAGCTGATATGTCATAACACCCCTGGCACTGTGACTTGTTGACTGGAGACCACATGTGTGGCATTGCAAATGACAATGCTGAATTTGTATAAGATGTCTTTTAATTTTTTGTCCATGTCATAGTAGTAACAAAAATGTACTTCATTCACCTTAAAGGGGTTGATGCACTATTTTCAAATACAGTGTATTTTAAAGGGCTCTGAAAAACTTGAAAAAAGCTGAAAGAATTATCAAAATGCCATGAAAAATAAAGGAGATATGACCTATTGAAAATTTGCAAAGAACATAAATGGAGGCGGCCATCTTTGAATGATGACGTCATCGCGCCGTTTTACCATATATGGCATATTGATAAAATGTCTTTTAAAGCAAAGAAAATCACTGCAAATGAAAAATAATACTAAAATGTATACATTTTACATCTGTATATTTATTTGTAATCAATTTGCAGTGGTTTTCTTTGCTTTAAAATACATTTTGTCAATATGCCATATATGGTAAAACGGCGCGATGACGTCATCGTATGTTCTTTGCAAATTTTCAATATGTCATATCTCCTTTATTTTTCATGGCATTTTGATAATTCTTTCAGCTTTTTTCAAGTTTTCCAGAGCCCTTTAAAGTAAACTGTGTTTGGAAATAGTGCATCAACCCCTTTAAGTTGTTGGCTTATTTATTTATTGTCTGATTAATGTGGTTTATTACCGTAATATGATAGAAGGTGGGCATGGGTGGTGGGTGGGAGGGTGTCTGTGTTGGGGGTGGAGAGGGTGAGAGGGTATGTGTGTGTGGGGGGTGGAGGGGGTGAGAGGGTATGTGTGTGTGGGGGGTGGGGTGTAATTCTGATGGTTTAAGGACCAGAACCAAAAACAGTTCAGAACCAAAGGTATATGCAGCTCCATGACCGTGGAAGCTGTGACACCAGTAAATATATATACAACAACAGTCAACAATAACCGGGAAGACAGGCGAACAAAACAATTATATAACAATTATATACTGGTTGACTTTGAATATTGTCACTGGCCAGTGATGCTCTACTTGACTAATTCCTTGCTTGACACTCAGGGTTGTACTAGGACTGGATGGCCCGGAATCGGTATAATGTGACTGGGTGGGGTATCCTGTCATGTGTCGTGATATATGACTTAAAGATTGTTAACCCTTGACCAATTAAGCACGACTATAATAGCCTTTGCGGCCATTGTAAACAATGTCCATCTGCTTATCAGTCATTTTCCCCAAAACACCCCTTTGTCACATAAATGGTATGGTCTTAAGTCAAAGAAAGAACAGTCCATTATATATATGTAGCGGGTCAAGGGTTAAAAGCGACGTTAAGCCCCACACATACATACATACATATACATTCTACTTGACTGATCAAATATTGAACAGTACCAGTGGTCAGTGGTGTTCTCCTGGGATATGCTCTACTAATATAATTACATTGCCTATTCAAACATTGTCACTGGTCAATGATGGTCAGCGATAATGGAGTGTCAATATGCCTTACAGGGAATTGGTCATTATTGAGTCATTATTGACCACTGTCCAGACATACAGTAATAGCATAGGTACAAATTATGTATGTATCATATCACTACTGCTTATTGTTTATTTTAGATAATAAAGTTGTTTGTTATAAGGTTTGAAACAAATTGTGTTACTAGTATGAGGTGTATTTTATAAGATAACAGGAGATAAATAAGGAAGAATTAGCCACAATGATACTGGTTTTACAAAACAAGACGAGATTAGTGCTTTGTGGGGAAAAAACTGCTGTTTTTATTATGCTCTTTGAAAAAGCATAAAAAAACACTTTGTCCATTTGTCTGTTCAGAGCATATCTTTAAGACGGTTCAAGGTAATAGATGAAACTTTACTCATGGTACAAGTATAGAACACAAAAGGATGACAAAATTATGTCCATTTTTATGTTTCTAATATGTCCAAAGCCTATCTTTTAAACTGTTAAGGTAATCAGATGAAACACAGCCAGACGACATGCAGAGCACAAGACCATAACTCTTAAGTTGATTTTCACCAAATTATGGAAAAATTCTAAGCATGCCATATTACACAATTGCCTTTGCTCTTAAAGCCTCAGTCACACTATCCTGACTATGGCCAGCATTCACCACGATTTATCACGAATAATTTAATCGTGATGATTCGTAGTATGGACCCAAATTCTGGCGGGAAACCAGCCTCATATGGTGAGACTACGAATAACAAGGACACTAGAAGGGTTTCCTACGATTTTATACGGTTTCCCTAAGGTTTAGATATGATTCCATGACGATCCATGGCGGCAACACCAAGGACAGTCTGGGTTTATTATGGTACACCGTGATGCATTCGTAGAATACCACGGTAACACTACGGATGATGAGGGTGCCACAACGGTTTAACATGGTGTTAGTACGAGTGCGCATGGAAGCGCTTCGGATGCTGACGTTTCTACTACGTTTCGACGATGTTCACATGACGGTACAATATAAGAATCTGAGCAGATATCGGACCCTATATATACACAGTCCACGTGGAAACCGAGGGAGATCTTGGTTGTTCGTAGATCCACCGTTATCAATCGTCATTAACCTTACTGCAGTCTTGATGGAAACGTCGTCATTCGTCTGTAATCTTATGTAATCTTGGATAATCGTCAGTCACCGTACTGTGTTCTTGATGGCACCGTCGTAGAACCGTCTCATACCGTGGTGGACCTACGATCAACCACAAATTTGCGTACCATATTCCTTGCCACCCGTAGAGCAATCCTACTGCATCCATAACTCACCTAGAGTATTCATACTGGATCTTCATGAAAAGCAACCAGGATTATCCACGATTACCCAGGTAAGGCCAGGAATGGCAACAAATGCATGTACGGTGGCAGTACGAATATGCAGGATTGCGTTAGGGTTGCACTTCGGGTTGACCACACCGTGGCTGTGCCATGATTGTTTTGAACAGTTCAAAATATTCGTGGCCGTTCCGGGACCACCAAGATTCTCCAGGGATCATGACGGAGCCTTCTACGACTTACCAGGATTCATGAGGATGCGCCAAGATTTGTGAAATTGTAGTGAATCCTCGTCAGAATCGGGATAGTGTGACTGAGGCTTAACCCAGGGGTCTTCGTGGCCAAGTGGTTTGAGTCTCTGACTTGAAATCACTTGTCCCTCACCGCTGTGGGTTCGGTCCCTCACGGGACCAGGAATCTTCATGTGAGGAAGCTATCCACCTGGCTTGCGGAAGGTTGGTGTTTCTGTCCATGTGTCAACCTGTGCACGAAAATTGCCGGGAGTGGCATCTAGGGTCTTCCTCCACCAGTGGAAGCTGGAAAGTCTCTGTTGGTGCAACTATAAAATCAAATTCAATTCATTTGCTTGGAGATATATGGAACAGTGCTTAATGTGACATACACCTTACCATGTTTGACATTTTTTTCGAAGTGAACTGAACTGTCTACTCCCTGTTTGTGTATGTTGACAAATCATTTTTTGGGGTATAGTACTAAAGAATTATTTTACATTGAACAAATATTTGTAGCTGGGAGCCCTATTTCATTCATAAGAATGTGTTATAATGTAATTAGATTTTTGGAGATAGCAATCTCATTATTATCCAAATATTACACTTATCTACGAAAGATTCTATCTTACTTACCCGAAGCAATAAATCGCAATATCAGGCAGGCATTGATATTGGGTGAAATGTTGCGCTACTAAAACAGTGGCAGCTTATGGATATAGTAAAGACATGTTTCCTGAAAGAAAGCTTTTGTTTAAACATCAATATTGCAGAAGAGCATTTGATTTTAATCATGTTTTGAAGTTGTATTGCAAGTGAAAATTGTGCACAGATGGTAAGTGCCTTTTTTATTTCCGACATGTTTACTAAGCACCTTTCTGTACACTTTTTTAAATTTATATCTTTCACATTTAAATAATTGCGTGGCTTAGTTGTGGAGCATGCACCTCTCATACTGGAGGTCATGAGTTTGATTCCAGGCCAGGTTACACCAAAAACATCATAAAAATGGTAGCAATGGCTCCCTTGCTGCATATAGGACTGGTAGACCCGATGTCCATATAATGTGACTGGGTTGTGTCATGTGTCTACGCTGGTATTCCAGTGTGGCTATTAAGTTGAGAAATGAGCCCACTTCTACAAGTAGACACATCGTGATGTTTAAAATGCAATGTTAAAGGGACACATGGCGGTGAAGTTTTTATAAATATTAAAATTAGCGTCTCCATTTATTAATCTGGTATTAAGTTAACTTGAAACCTGCTTGCATTAATTAAATACACTTTTGAAAATTTCTTCGTTATTCTACCAGAGTTTTAAATATAGTATTGATGCAATATAATCAACAGTTAGAAATATGCAAAAACAATTTGTTTTATACTATTCTTATAATTAATATTAATGATTGAACAAACGCGAGTTATGTAGTAAAACTAAAAGGGACTCTGCGAGTTTTAAGCACATAAGATTGCCGTGTGTCCATTTAAGTCTCATACATACATACATATTAGTAAGACATTGTGATATTAATGATGTGTTCAGTGAATGTTTGATGCTCGTTACTCATGCATTACTGGTCACATGTTATGTTACTTTTAATTAATTTTGTACTCACGTCTGCTTTTTCTGGTGGGTTGAGGAATAATAGAACTGTTTTAATAACTTGAAAGTTATTAAAATAATATAGATTAATTAGTATAGAGCATGCTATAGAAGATCAATGTGATGCCATGTGGGGTGGTGAATATATAGACAGTAAATGGTTAGTGTCCAAGAATACTAGCCATATTTGACAATTGTTAGAAAACACAAAAAATATGGGGCTCTGCCAAGAAATAGAGAACAAAAAAAAAGTGTGGCCCAAGCCGAGAATTAGAAAACACAAAAAAATCTGAGGCTCCGCTGAAAATTAGAGAACACAAAAAATGTGAGGTTCCGTCGAGAAGTAGAAAACACGAATGATATGAGGCTGTGCCGAGCATTTTATATGTTGTTGTTGTGAGTCAAAATGGCCTGTATTTTTAAGTAGGCCTACTATAAAAAATTATAACTACTATAAAAAATTATAAACGATATGAGGCTCGGATTTTATATGTTTTTGTTGTGAGTCAAAATGGCCTGTATTTTTAAGTAATAATTATAAACACACATGACCTCTCTTTATTGTGTAACCTGAATATTATTAGCTCTACTGGCCGAAGGCCAGCAGAGCTTATGGGATGCCGAGTTGTCCGTCGTCCGTCCGTCCGTCGTCCGTCCGTCCGTTGTTAACTTTTGTCTCGTTAAGACGATAGGGCCTTCATTTTTCATCCGATCTTTACCAAACTATAACAGGTTGTTAATATCAATGAAAGCTCGGATGAGTTCGAAAACCAGCCAGATCGGACAAGTAACAGCGGAGTTATGGCCCTTGATTTAGTTAAAAATGCTATATTGCTAAATTTTGCCTCGTTAAGACAATAGGGCCTTCATTTTTCATCCTATCTTTACCAAACTTTACCACATTGTTAATATCAATGAAAGCTCGGACAAGTTCGAAAAACAGCCAGATCGGACCAGTAACAGCGGAGTTATGGTCCTTGATTTAGTTAAAATTGCTATATTTTGCCTCGTTAAGACGATAGGGCCTTCGTTTTTCATCCTATCTTTACCAAACTTTACCACATTGTTAATATCAATGAAAGCTCGGACAAGTTCGAAAACCAGCCATATCGGACTAGTATCAGGAGTTGTAGCCCTTGATTTAGTTAAAAATGCTATATTTTGCATCGTTAATACGATAGGGGCTTCATTGTTCATCCGATCTTTACCAATCTTTATCAGATTGTTAATGTCATTGAAAGCTCGAACAAGTTTGAAAACCAGTCATATCGGACTAGTTACACCGAAGTAATGTCCCTTGATTTAGTTAAAAATGCTATAGTTTGCCTCGTTAAGACGATAGGGGCTTCATTGTTCATCCGATCTTTACCAAACTTGATCAGATTGTTAATATCAATGAAAGCTTGGACAAGTTCGAAAACCAGCCATATCGGACCAGTAACATCGGAGTTATGGCCCTTGATTTACTTCAAAATGATATATTTTGCCTCGTTAAGACTTCATGAAATTGTTAATGTCTATGAAAGCTTGGTTATGTTTGAAAACCAACCAGATTGGACCAGTAACAGCGGAGTTATAGCCCTTGATTTTGTTAAAAATGCTCTAATATGCCTCGTCATACGATAGGGCCTTCATTTTGCATCTGATCTTTGCCAAACTTTACAAGATTTTACAACTGTCTTTTTTATATTATTATTAATTTTATTTTAATTATTATTATTATTATTATTATTTATTTATTTTTTTATTTAATTTTTTTTTTATTTTTATTTTTTTTTTTATTATTTTTTTTTTAAATTATTCCTTTTTTTCATAATTTTTTTTTTTTTTTTTTTTAGCTCTATGTTTGACCAGTCGGACCAGTAAAGGAGGAGTTATGGCTCTTGATTTAGTTAAAAATAAATGCTATATTTTGCCTAGTGAATACGGTATGGCCTTCATTTTTCATCTGATCTTTACCAAACATTAACAGATTCTTTAGTTATGGTCCTTGATTTAGTCAAAAAGCTGTTTTTAGCCCGAAACTTTCAAAAAAACGTAAATGGCAGTCACTCGCTTCATTGATGTTATAAGAGCCATGTTAGCCAGTAGAGCGTCCACAGGCCCTCTTGGGCCTCTTGTTTTAAAATCCAGAGAAAATGGTTTATTAATGTGTTTTTGCATTGATTCACTACAGTGCATACATCATTTGATGTCAAGGGATTTGAAATAAACTGAAGGTTTATTATTTTGATGGAGTATAATTATTGCTCTAGACACTGAATACAGACTTTATTATTGATATTTCTAGAATATTTATAATATATGATTATAATATATGATTATATCTCTATTAGTTTTGCATTTCTGTAGGTATATCATATGCTATGCAACTTTTCAGGGTCTCTAGCAATTATTTTTACATGTGGGAGGTTGTGGGTACAATCCCTAATACATGAACAACTTCATAAAAATCGTTCTTTAATAGTTTCCTTGCTTGACGTTCAGCATATAAAGGGTAGTGCTAGCACGCTAGTATAATGTGTGAGTGGGCGGGGCATCATGTCATGTGTCTATGATGTGGTATTCCAGTATTGCAGCATCTAGAAATGATCACTGAGCTCAGTGCTACAAGTAAACACCATCCTGATATGACTGAAAGATTTAAAAGTGACATTAAATACATACATACTCTAGAAATTCTGGGCAGCATGTCACCAGATATGACTTCATATATGTAGAGTTGTCAAGTATAACCCAGGGGCAAGTGAATTACAGTATGTCACTGACGGTGAGAGGTCAGACAGCAGAGGTCGACAGATTGGTCACCAACTACCTCTTAGTTAATTAATAATTGCTTGGACTAGACATCAAAATTTAGGCTGACATACAGTACCCAAAGGAAGTGTAACATTCCACAGAGATGGATAAAGATTTAGGATTATTGCACAGTGTCATTTCAGTGAGTAAAGATGGTCTCCATGTAATAATTAAACATTATATTTATTATAATTGTGGGACTGTTGTCTGACTGTTGTTTATTGTTTCTGAAAGTAATATAAACCGACTGACATGTAACAGATTTGAGCCCATTTATCCTTTGGCAGGCACATTGCTATCTTCAGGTTATTAAGAAACAAGTGCGGAACTAGCAAGCAGGGTCCCACTTAAGACCGTTTTGATCGTAAATCAATTTCTTAAATGATTCATTATAAATTACACTTTTTTAAATAAATGTGATTTTATTTTATTATATATGATATTTCTGCACATGCACACATAATTGTCTACATTGAATGCTTAGCTGAAAAAAGTGAATGATGTTAAAATTTGAGACTTATCGTAAGATGTTTAATAAAACAGGGCCCTGGGCTCTATTGATTATGCCAAACTAAATAAACGACTGGGATTGAATTGTTGGCTCATCCAACCATTATGAATTTGTGGAGCGCTGTGGTCTAGTGGTAGAACGTTGGACCCATGATCCAAAAGTCATGGGTTCGATCCCCGCCATAACCACATGTGTTGTGTCCCTGAGCAAGACATTTTATCTGCATGCTTAGTACTGGTTCTACCCAGGAAGACAATCAAGAAGTACCTTAGAAGCAAATCGCTTTCAACAGGTATATAATTAGCTAATTTAAAAAAATAAATAATAATTATGAATTATTTCAAGCCGCTCCAGAGAGAGAGGATAAGGATATATAGCAGTCTTTGAATTACCATTTTTGAGTCACTAGCCCGAATTCTTATATACTCCGTGAAAACCCGTACATTTTGCCCAACTACATAAATTTAAAAAAACAACACTAGCCCGAATGACAGTTTACTAGCCCCGGGTTTCGGGCTAGTGGGTTAATTCGAAGACTGACATAGGAATCCGAGAAATATGCCAGTGCTGTTGCTTTCGAAAAAAAATCGTATCATTCTCTTACATGCTATGTGGATAGACTGTGATACACAGGACATGCTGGTTCATGTCCTCACCCATTGGGCGAAACTAAGGGAATTGTCTTGCCCAGAGACATACCGATAAATCCAGTGGCGCTGATGAGGCTTGGCATCAAAACAAAATGACAAAGTGAGATAGGGCAAACACCATTGTAGGTGAGGGGGCCAAATGCCCAGTGTTCCCAAGGCAAAGATGCACCTGAAGGAATGTAGCACACTTGTCCTGTCTCTGATTTTAATGAGAGAAGCTGATAGACTGGTATCCAGTTTCCAGATAACAACAGAAATAATAATAGACTGGTTTTATGTTTCAGTGATAGTGTGACCTGCTGCTGCCTTGTCCAAGCTGGTATCAGTCCAGACCTAACTGCCATTAGCTGGTGATAGTTCATGCGGCAACAGTCACGCAGACCTTTTCGCAGGACTTTTCCTTTTCGCAGGCATTTTCGGAACCTATGGAAATAATATTCCCATTGGGAGTTAATCCAGTAACAGAGGTCATTGGAACACGTCACAGGTGTATTGTTTCAAATTGAAGGTATGTGCAGCTTTTGTCATAATAGTAAATATTTAATTAAGTTGTTTACGATCATCATTAACTAATAATTAAGTTATGAATAATTTTGAATAATTTATAATGTATAAGCCAGTAAATGCTATTTGAACCTTATTCGGAGCTGAAGGCAGAAGAAGAGCTAATTTGTAAAATTTCGGAGAGGGTGAGTATGGAGTGACAGTTATGTTGATGATAATCCAGCATCAGTGGTCGCTACAAGTTTTAGTTCTTTTGGACAACTCTTTGTAAGAACTTTTAAACATCAGTTTTGCAAAAAACTGAAAAAGTGTTAATTGTATCACTATGTGTTTCCATGTAGCACTAGGTGTTGCTATTGTCACCATGTATCACTAGTTGATGGCGGGAGGTGTACAGTACTGGTTCTACCCAGGAAAAGTGGGTGGTCCGCCTCCACCACAAAAAATTGTATATAACCTTACATGTGTTGAAAATGATGTAAAGCACCATACAAACAAACAAACAAAGTTGATTCAACGTTTTGCCATGTATCACTATGTGCTACTATGGATCACTGTGTGTCACCATATATCACTAGGTGTTATTATGGATCACTATGTGTCACCTAGGTATTACTATTGATCACTATGTGTTGCCATGTATCACTAGGTGTTGCTGTGGATCACTGTGTGTTGCCATGTGTCACTAGATGTTGCTATGGATCATTAGGTGTTGCTATGGATCACTCTGTGTTGCCATGTGTCACTAGGTATTACTATGGATCAGTATATGCTGCCATGTATCACTAGGTGTTGCTGTGGATCACTATGTGTTGCCATGTGTCACTAGGTGTTACTATGCATCACTGTGTGTTGCCAGGTATCACTAGGTGTTGCTGTGGATCACTATGTGTCGCCATGTATCACTATGTATTACTACAGATAACTATGTGTTGCCATGTGTCACTAGCATCACTATGTGTTGCCATGTATCACTAGGTGTTACTACAGATGACTGTGTGTTGCCATGTGTCAATATGAGTTGCTATGGATCACTATGTGTTGCTGTTTGTTGCTATTCATCAACTTGTGTGACAGTGAACCATTATCATCTTTCTTTATTTCATTTTACCTATCACTACACAACTCACAGTGATCATTGCCCACATTCCTTCATCCAGTTGTCACATAAAACACAACTTTGGACAAGTGGTCATCTGGCTGTAGATAACATTTGGATAATGGTCAGATACTGTCATGTTCTTGTGAACTTTTCAATGAATCTTATGGAAATGCTCTTTGAGAAAAAGGATGTTTTGTGCATGGACTATTTTAACGTGTTTTGTATTCATTTATTTTTGTGTTATTTTGTATGAAAACTATTTATCTTTCAAGTTGGAAGATTTGAGTTCTGTTGTCTCGAATATTCTGTTAAAGGGACGCACGGCGATCTTGAAGTATTTATCTAGCACTAAAATTACCATTTTGACCTTTAACTTGCTTGCCTATCATCAAATAAAAGGTATAAATAAAATTTTAAAAGTTTCAAGTTTTCTTTATGATATGGTTTCTTGTCTCTCTGTAAATGGTTATTCTACAAAGTGTTGAAATAAATTGTTAGTGAAATATTGTCAACAATCAGTAACAATCAAAAAACAATTTACTTTAAACTATTCAAATGCTGAGCAAATATGAAAGTTATGTATAAAACTAACAGTATGTCATGAGTTTTAAAGTCAGAATATGCTTATTGTTAACCTTAACGGAGCTGTTAATAGAAACAACTGATTAGAAACGTAAAAAGGCAGTCTGACTTTTTAACTCTTGTGTTTACATAAACATTACCAAATAAACCAATTGGGTCTGCACACTTCCTGTGTTGTGCTTAGCGTCGGCGCAGAGTGTAGGGGATACAGCGTAATTAGTACACAAATATTTATTCGGCATAGTGTGTACAGTTTAATTTTATTCAGTTTATTTGTTAGCTTAATTATCTAAATTGTCACACTTCCGAGTGCTTCGTCAACTGTTTCAGTTTATGTTTTAATAAGTTTATGTGTTAATAAGCATATTCTGCCTTTAAAAACATTAAAGATTTGTGTGTGTCTCTTTAAACTCTGCCAGACAAAAGAGGGAGTGATTATGTATGATTATTACCTGTGTATACCTTGTATCTGGACCCTAGCTGTGAGTGATAATTATCTCATCTAGATCGTTATCTACCCCTCTCACGGACAGGTGTGCTATGTAGGCATTCCGGATTTCCCCTGTGTCTTTTACGGCTCAACATACCTGTATATGCCAATTGTCTGGGCTGTTTATGACAAGTTTTTAAAATTAGAGCATTTTTTGACCTGATAATATTTAAATTTGCATCTATAAAGGGTGAAAACCTTTTTGGAAATATGGTGCGTAGTAAATCTTTATTAGAATTTTAGTAAAATGGTAATGTATACTTCCATAAATAATGTATGAAAGGAAAATGCTAGTACATAATTAGGGCCGCATAATTATATAGGCTTCTTTTATTATTAAATGTATTTGATGTCTAAGCTGTCTACAAGATCAAAAGTATCTACGAATAGTTGACAAAAGTTTCCGATGATTTGGGAAGTTATATTGTGGTAGAATTAAAGGGCCTACAAGTGCGAGAGTGATATTGAAATGTGTTGCAAAATTGGTGCTAGAATGTTTTCAATATTTTGAATCGGAATGTGATATAAGTTAAACTAGATACATTTACCCAACAAGACTGAATTAGTACCACACCTCAAAGTTCAAGGTCATAATTGGGGTTCACAGGTCATTTTCAATACACATATTATAGGTAATGTCTATGTCCAATTGGGGTTTTAGCCTCACCAAGGCTAAATGGTTTCTACAGTGTGTTCTACACCACCGGGATATGTTATGTTCCAATATGAGTGACACCACCAGGATGTGTTATGTTCCAATATGAGCGACACCACCAGGATATGTTATGTTCCAGTTTGAGTGACAGGACCAGGATACTTTATGTTCCAGTTTGAGTGACACCACCAGGATATGTTATTTTCCAATATGAGTGACACCACCAGGATATGTTATGTTCCAATATGAGTGACACCATCAGGATATGTTATGTTCCAGTATGAGTGATACCACCAGGATATGTTATGTTCCAATATGAGTGACCCCACCAGGATACTTTATGTTCCAATATGAGTGACACCATCAGGATACTTTATGTTCCAATATGAGTGATACCACCAGGATATGTTATGTTCCAATATGAGTGACACAACCAGGATACTTTATGTTCCAATATGAGTGACACCATCAGGATATGTTATGTTCCAATATGAGTGACACCAACAGGATACTTTATGTTCCAATATGAGTGACACCACCAAGATAATTTATGTTCCAATGTGAGTGACACCACCAGGATGTGTTACGTTCCAATATGAGTGACTCCACCAGGATACTTTATGTTCCAATATGAGTGACACCACCAGGATACTTTAAGTTTCAATATGAGTGACACCACCAGGATATTTTATGTTCCAATATGAGTGACACCACAAGGTTACTTCATGTTCCAATATGAGTGACACCGCCAGGATATGTTAAGTTCCAATATGAGTGACACCACCAGGATACTTTATGTTTCAATATGAGTGACACCACCAGGATATTTTATGTTCCAATATGAGTGACAGTCACACCACCAGGATATGTTATGTTCCAATATGAGTGACACCACCAGGATATGTTATGTTCCAATATGAGTGACACCATCAGGATACTTTATGTTCCAATATGAGTGACAGTCACACCACCAGGATATGTTATGTTCCAATATGAGTGACACCACCAGGATATGTTATGTTCCAATATGAGTGACTCCACCAGGATACTTTATTTTCCAATATGAGTGACACCACCAGGATACTTTAAGTTTCAATATGAGTGACACCACCAGGATATTTTATGTTCCAATATGAGTGACACCACCAGGATACTTCATGTTCCAATATGAGTGTCACCATCAGGATACTTTATGTTCCAATATGAGTGACAGTCACACCACCAGGATATGTTATGTTCCAATATGAGTGACACCACCAGGATATGTTAAGTTCCAATATGAGTGACACCACCAGGATACTTTATGTTCCAATATGAGTGACAGTCACACCACCAGGATATGTTATGTTCCAATATGAGTGACACCACCAGGATATGTTATTTTCCAATATGAGTGACACCACCAGGATATGTTATGTTCCAATATGAGTGACTCCACCAGGATACTTTATGTTCCAATATGAGTGACACCACCAGGATACTTTAAGTTTCAATATGAGTGACACCACCAGGATGTGTTATGTTCCAATATGAGTGACACTACCAGGATACTTTAAGTTTCAATATGAGTGACACCGCCAGGATATGTTATGTTCCAATATGAGTGACACCATCAGGATATGTTATGTTCCAATATGAGTGACACCACCAGGATATGTTATGTTCCAATATGAGTGACACCATCAGGATATGTTATGTTCCAATATGAGTGACACCATCAGGATACTCTTTGTTCCAGTATGAGTGACACCACCAGGATACTTTATGTTCCAAAATGAGTGACAGTCACACCACCAGGATATGTTATGTTCCAATATGAGTGACACCATCAGGATACTCTATGTTCCAGTATGAGTGACACTGCCAGGATACTTTATGTTCCAATATGAGTGACAGTCACACCACCAGGATATGTTATGTTCCAATATGAGTGACGTCATCAGGATACTTTGTTCCAATATGAGTGACATCATCAGGATATCTTATGTTCCAATATGAGTGACACCATCAGGATATGTTATGTTTCAATATGAGTTACATCATCAGGATACTTTGTACCAATATGAGTGACACCACCAGGATATGTTATATTCCAATATGAGTGACACCACCAGGATATGTTATGTTCCAATATGAGTGACACCATCAGAATATGTTATGTTCCAATATGAGTTACATCATCAGGATACTAAATGTTCCAATATGAGTGACACCACCAGTATACTTTATGTTCCAATATGGGTGACACCACCAGGATATGTTATGTTCCAATATGAGTTACATCATCAGGATACTAAATGTTCCAATATGAGTGACACCATCAGGATACTTCATGTTCCAATATGAGTGCTGTCACCAGGATACTCACAGTGTATTAGCCAGCCAACAGTGTAGCCGTCTTTTGCATGGCCATTTTTTTGAAAAAAATATTTGGGATGGATAAAAAAAAAAGGTTTTGCTAAGCAACAATTCCCATCCCTTTCTTTCTCAGTATTGTTGTTTTGTATACATTCATAGAAGATCTACAATCTTTTTTATCTTTATCTGTAAAAAAAATAATTCCCCAGAGACATCCACTTGCCATGGATCGGCTCTTAGGGCATGTTAGCACATTATTTTGCACACCCTGTTTGCATATTTGCACACCCTGTTTGCATATTTCCACACCCTGTTTGCTTATTTGCACACTCGTCTTGAATTTCTGCCTAAAACACTGTTTGCTCATGTTGTTAGATGTTGTGTACCTAATATACCAAGAAAACATAGTAAAAATAAATTCTAATGGGTAATAACTCCCAGAATGAAATATTTCCCTGTAATAATTATCACTGTTCTGCTCTATAGAAGTATCATTAAATGTAGTATTATAACCTCATGTGTCTTACTTGAACATTTAGCATGCCCCATGTGACAGGTATTGGGTAATTATCATGTTTTATGGCACAGTCATGTGACAGGTCATTTGTTTTGGCTACTGGTAAAGGTCATGCATTGGGTGCAATTTTGGGCCATGTTGATAGTTTTCTTAATAATATTATGTCAAAACATGGTTAATAGGAAATGTCAATTAATCACATGACTTCCTGTTTTTGTGAATGTCAGTGGTTACTAAATATATGTATATTTGAACATTTAAAGGGACACACAACAATCTTGGTTTTGTTTAAAACTCGTACCTCCTGTCGGATTTTCATGGCAATTGCAAATTTCTTTAAAAAGCAGAGTAACGTAATTTTTTTCTACATAACTTGCATATTTGAAAATCAGTTAAATTATTATTTCAATAGTCCAAAGCAAATTGTTTTTGAACTACATTGCACTTAATAATACACCAATTGTAAAATAACACTGAAAAGTAGTATTATTATTTGCAAGCAGGTTTAACTGGTGTAATTGGACCAGAAAAATTAAATATAAATATTTAGAAACTCAGCGGGTTTGAACTTGGGACGCCTTTGCATGTGAATTTGACGCTGTACCGATATTGCCATAAAAGCTAGCTGTGCGCCGAGAAAGTAGTAACGCTCGTATAAACCTATCTAGGTACATACACTCCAACTGAGTCCGTACTACACTGAATTAATAAATAGAGGTGCTAAGAAATACTTGAAGAGGCACTACCTATATCTACGCGATTTTTAATGTAAAATATTAAATACTCAATATTGCTGCATTTATATGTATACAAAGCTATTTTATGAGTATTCTAAAAAGAAACATGGTTCATATTCCAGTTCAGTAAATTATTAATTATGATCAAAACAATATCTTGAATAAAATGCTGCCCGGCCGTTTATTCCTGCCGGAGAACTACGAGTTTTTACGATTTTCTCGGACATGCCAATGCGATTACAAACTATTCGATCGGAACTCTTCGCCAATCCGACGAAGCAGTTCCGATTGTAAACGAATAAGATCGCAAAATCTCCGTAATCGGCTTGTCTAAAACAATTACGAATACAATTTCAAAAATCCGATCTTTTCTATCCTGTTTTTCCCCAGCAAAACGCATATTACATCGGGTGAAATTATTGCCGTTTACCTTTTTCATAGTCCTCTTTACAATTAAGTAAAGTTTATATCAATTCGTGGACAAAAAGATATAGGTAGAGCATCTTTAAAGATTGTCAAGTGCCATTTTAAAGATACATACATATTGTTTTTTAATTTTAGCATTTTTATCTGAAACCAACAAAAACAAATACAAGTTTTTAATGCTCAGTGCTCTATAAATGTATTTTAACATAGTTTATTAAAATACTCAATTCAGATTGGTTATTGTGGAGGTATATTAAATTTCCTATCAAGACCTCTGACGTTCAACCATTAGTATGTCATTTTAAACCATTTTAAATAACAGAAAACATGCAAAACAATGTCATGTTGAAACAACAAATTTCAAATTGTTTAAAACAGGATAAAGCAGCATATGTTACATTTTGAGAGATGGGCAGACAATGTAAGTCAGGAGAATTTGTTTGTATAATGTTCAATCCACAGGCATTCGAGGAGGACTTTCACTTGAATTTTTCAGAAAAAAAAAAAAAATTATAAAAAAAAATCTTTGTTGAAAACATCATTTAAATACTAATCAAACATTAAAAACACAAATTTATAAAAAAAATAAAAAATAAAAATAAAAAAAATCTATATATCTATACTATATAGATATATATATTTTTTTTAAATTTGTGTTTTTAATGTTTGATTAGTATTTAAGTGTAAGTCTAAGCTACTCCCCGAATACCTGTGTAGAAAACCTGGTATTAAATACATAAAAACCATGCCAGGTAAGAAATAAAATATTTTCAGCGGGTTTATATTGTGTGAGATCAAAACCTGGTGTTGGGACTTGAAACACATCGAAACCACGGGCCTATGATCAGTGGTAATGTCATGATTTTCAAGTCCTGCCTACCAGGTATTGATTTGGGACAATATAAATCTGCTGGAAATACGTTATTTCCTAAATAGATATTGTATATTGTATAAAGTTTAAAACTGATAAATGACTCATTAAATTTGTTATTATTATATTCTGTTTGCTTTGTCTTCGTCATCAAAGAATTAAATTTTGTAAAAACAAACATGACACATAAAAAAAAAAAAAATTATATTGTGATAAGCAAAATTCAAGATGTTAAAATAGATCTAGCTTCTACTGATGGGTGCCTGCTTTTCTTTTCATATTTTGATAAAAAGTCATATAGAAACTGGAAAGTTTTTGTTGAAATAGATCAGCAATTGTTACTGTTTCCCATTACAAATCCATGGTAAATACTGGTTTCAAATAATTATTTCCACCTATTGTAGAGTAATGATTACATTCGAAAAATTAACAAAGCAAAAATTACGCCCTTCTCGAATAGCTGTGGTTTTAGGTTTCACGGTTTGAAAAGGACAGGATTACTTTTATATCTTATCTTACAATTTAGAGCCTTGTTGTCTTTTGTAAGGGACAAAAACATTTGTTTAAATATTACATCGATACGTTTCGCTTGTATTTCACACCATGTGAAAACGGTAAATTACTCTGAGCAGGGAGCTCAATAACAAAAATGTTCTCAACTGGATAACATGTATTTCAAGTTTGTGTATGTATTAACCCTTAACCTGCTACATATATATAATGGACTGTTCTTTCTTTGAATTAAGACCATTCCATTTGTGTAACAAAGGGTGATTTGGTGGAAATTACTAATCACCTGATCAACCTGCGAGTTACTCGCAGGCTGATCCGGGTTTACAATGGATGCAAAGGCTAATATAGTGCAAAGGCTAATATAGTGCAAAGGCGAAAATAGTGCAAAGGCTGATATAGTGCAAAGGCTAATATAGTGCAAAGGCGAATATAGTGCAAAGGCTAATATAGTGCAAAGGCTAAAATAGTGCAAAGGCTAAAATAAGGCTAAAATAGTGCAAAGGCTAATATAGTGCAAAGGCTAATATAGTGCAAAGGCTAAAATAGTGCAAAGGCTAAAATAGTGCAAAGGCTAATATAGTGCAAAGGCTAAAATAGTGCAAAGGCTAATATAGTGCAAAGGCTAACAAAGGCTAATATAGTGCAAAGGCTAATATAGTCGTGCTTAGCGGGTTAAAGGTTAATAATTATTGTGGATGTAAAATTAATTGTGTCTGTCTCTCTCTGTCTTTCTGTCAAACTATGATGCAATCTGATTACAACCAATTTCAGGGGATACTGCATGATACAGTGGTACTACAGCAGGCTTGCAATTTGCAACAATAGTACAAGGTAAGGGATACGAAATTATAAAATTAGGACCTTGCATGTATTAAATGTATGAATCAAAAAGTCATTGATATATGCATTTAAAATGGTCTTAATTTATCACTTTCTTGACCCTACCTAGTGCTTTTTTCACTGACAAATGGCGCACCATAAAACATAATGCAGAAGCCCCTGACATTGGTTTTACTGGCTTGCACAGTATGAGGTGAATTGTGATTCCAATTGTTCTGTGATGTTTTGCATGTGCCAGGGAATAGAGTATTCACTTATTGGAATATTAAAATAAATAACTCTGCTTCAACCGGTTATATCTAGGTAATTTTATATTTTTAGCTCGACTATTCGAAGAATAAGAGAGCTTATGTAATCACCCCGGCGTCGGCGTCGGTGTCAGCATCGGCGTCGGTGTCCCACATCAAGGTTTGCGTGTAAGCTGTGTTTACAAATCTATATATATCTCTTACATTTCTTATCCTAGCACAACCAAATTTGTTCATGGGCTTCCTTATAGCATTATCTTAAGGGCCCATAGGCTCCCATGGAACCCAAATTATGATAGCCCATAAAATGTGCCCCATTTCACATCAAATTTTGCGTGTAAGCTGTGTTTACAAGTCTATATCTCTTACAATTCTTACCCTAGCACAACCAAATTTGGTTATTAGCTTCCTTATAGCATTATAGTAAGGGCTGCTTAAGTAATTTTAGTTCCTGTAACCCCTGGGCTCCAATGGAACCCAAATTCTGATAGCACCCCCCACCCACAACCCACTCCCGCCTCTCTCCCCCACTCCCACCCTCCCCACCCCCACTTGAAACTTTTTTTTTTTTTTTACATATTTCTGTGTTGTTTTTGTCAATTCTTACACATATGTTGATCCCTCCAGAGGGTATACTTCAGTTTGATCTCTGCATAGGATATACTGCAGTTTGATCCCTCCAGAGGATATACTTCAGTTTGATCCCTCCAGAGGATATACTTGAGTTTGATATATGCAGAGGATATACTTGAGTTTGATATATGCAGAGGATATACTTCAGTTTGATCCCTCCAGAGGATATACTTGAGTTTGATATATGCAGAGGATATACTTGAGTTTGATATATGCAGAGGATATACTTCAGTTTGATCCCTCCAGAGAATATACTTCAGTTTGATCCCTCCAGAGGATATACTTCAGTTTGATCTCTGCAGAGGATATACTTCAGTTTGATCTCTGCAGAGGGTATACTTCAGTTTGATATATGCAGAGGATATACTTCAGTTTCATCTCTGCAGAGGATATACTTCAGTTTGATCTCTGCAGAGAATATACTTCAGTTTGATCTCTGCAGAGAATATACTTCAGTTTGATCTCTGCAGAGAATATACTTCAGTTTGATCTCTGCAGAGAATATACTTCAGTTTGATCTCTGCAGAGGATATCCTTCAGTTTCATCTCTGCAGAGGATATACTTCAGTTTGATATATGCAGAGGATATACTTCAGTTTCATCTCTGCAGAGAATATACTTCAGTTTGATCTCTGCAGAGAATATACTTCAGTTTGATCTCTGCAGAGGATATACTTCAGTTTGATCTCTGCAGAGAATATACTTCAGTTTGATCTCTGCAGAGAATATACTTCAGTTTGATCTCTGCAGAGAATATATTTCAGTTTGATCTCTGCAGAGGATATCCTTCAGTTTGATCTCTGCAGAGGATATACTTCAGTTTGATCTCTGCAGAGGATATCCTTCAGTTTGATCTCTGCAGAGGATATCCTTCAGTTTGCTCTCTGCAGAGGATCTAAGATATCCTTCAGTTTGCTCTCTGCAGAGAATATACTTCAGTTTGCTCTCTGCAGAGAATATACTTCAGTTTGATCTCTGCAGAGGATATCCTTCAGTTTGATCTCTGCAGAGGATATCCTTCAGTTTGCTCTCTGCAGAGGATATACTTCAGTTTGATCTCTGCAGAGGATATCCTTCAGTTTGATCTCTGCAGAGGATATACTTCAGTTTGATCTCTGCAGAGGATATCCTTCAGTTTGATCTCTGCAGAGGATATCCTTCAGTTTGCTCTCTGCAGAGGATCTAAGATATCCTTCAGTTTGCTCTCTGCAGAGAATATACTTCAGTTTGCTCTCTGCAGAGAATATACTTCAGTTTGATCTCTGCAGAGGATATCCTTCAGTTTGATCTCTGCAGAGGATATCCTTCAGTTTGCTCTCTGCAGAGGATATACTTCAGTTTGATCTCTTCAGAGGATATCCTTCAGTTTGATCTCTGCAGAGGATATCCTTCAGTTTGCTCTCTGCAGAGGATCTAAGATATCCTTCAGTTTGCTCTCTGCAGAGAATATACTTCAGCTTGCTCTCTGCAGAGAATATACTTCAGTTTGATCTCTGCAGAGGATATCCTTCAGTTTGATCTCTGCAGAGGATATCCTTCAGTTTGCTCTCTGCAGAGAATATACTTCAGTTTGCTCTCTGCAGAGGATATACTTCAGTTTGATCTCTGCAGAGGATATCCTTCAGTTTGCTCTCTGCAGAGGATATACTTCAGTTTGATCTCTGCAGAGGATATCCTTCAGTTTGTTCTCTGCAGAGGATATCCTTCAGTTTGCTCTCTGCAGAGGATATCCTTCAGTTTGCTCTCTGCAGAGGATATACTTCAGTTTGATCTCTGCAGAGGATATCCTTCAGTTTGCTCTCTGCAGAGGATATACTTCAGTTTGCTCTCTGCAGAGGATATACTTCAGTTTGATCTCTGCAGAGGATATCCTTCTGTTTGCTCTCTGCAGAGGATATACTTCAGTTTGCTCTCTGCAGAGGATATACTTCAGTTTGATCTCTGCAGAGGATATCCTTCAGTTTGCTCTCTGCAGAGGATATCCTTCAGTTTGCTCTCTGCAGAGGATATCCTTCAGTTTGCTCTCTGCAGAGGATATACTTCAGTTTGATCTCTGCAGAGGATATCCTTCAGTTTGCTCTCTGCAGAGGATATACTTCAGTTTGATCTCTACAGAGGATATCTTTCAGTTTGATCTCTGCAGAGGATATCCTTCAGTTTGCTCTCTGCAGAGGATATACTTCAGTTTGATCTCTGCAGAGGATATCCTTCAGTTTGATCTCTGCAGAGGATATCCTTCAGTTTGCTCTCTGCAGAGGATATACTTCAGTTTGATCTCTGCAGAGGATATCCTTCAGTTTGCTCTCTGCAGAGGATATCCTTCAGTTTGCTCTCTGCAGAGGATATACTTCAGTTTGATCTCTGCAGAGGATATACTTCAGTTTGATTTACTTCTCTTTGATCTCTGCAGAGGATATACTTTACTACAGAGGGGTAGGATACTTCCAAATGCGTGTTATTTTTCTCTTTCTGTCATGCTCATTAAAACTGGTCATTACGGCATTGTCACTGCCATGTGAGTGGTGGCAGTGACGAGTCATCAT
The DNA here is from genome assembly GCA_037043455.1 of Cyrtodaria siliqua. NCBI lineage: Eukaryota > Metazoa > Mollusca > Bivalvia > Adapedonta > Hiatellidae > Cyrtodaria > Cyrtodaria siliqua. Next base: position 40,255 of record JAWPHD010012221.1, read on the forward strand.
ACGACCTCTGCGTGGTTACAGTGGGTGCAATGTGAGTGCCATGTGAGTTGCGGCAGTGATGAGTCATCATACGACCCCTGCGTGGTTACAGTGGGTGCTATGTTAGTGGTGGCAGTGATGAGTCATCATACGACCCCTGCGTGGTTACAGTGGGTGCCATATGAGTGGTGGCAGTCATCATATGACCCCTGCATGGTTACAGTGGGTGCCATGTGAGTGGTGACAGTCACCATATGACCCTGGATGGCTACTGTGGGTGCCATGTGAGTGGTGGCAGACATCATTTGACCTCTGCATGGTTACAGTGGGTGCCATGTGAGTGGTGGCAGTCACCATTTGACCTCTGCATGGTTACAGTGGGTGCCATTTGAGATGTGGCAGTCATCGTATGACCCCTGCATGGTTACAGTGGTTGCCATGTGAGTGGTGACAGTCATCATATGACCCCTGCATGGTTACAGTGGTTGCCATGTGAGTGGTGACAGTCATCATATGACCCCTGCATGGTTACAGTGGGTGCCATGTGAGTGGTGGTAGTCACCATATGACCCCTGCATGGTAACAGTGGGTGCCATGTGAGTGGTGACAGTCACCATATGACCCCTGCATGGTTACAGTGGGTGCCATGTGAGTGGTGGCAGTCATCATATGACCCCTGCATGGTTACAGTGGGTGCCATGTGAGTGGTGGCAGTCATCATATGACCCCTGCATGGTTACAGTGGGTGCCATGTGAGTGGTGGTAGTCACCATATGAACCCTGCATGGTTACAGTGGGTGCCATGTGAGTGATGAAAGTCATCATATGACCCCTGCATGGTTACAGTGGGTGCCATGTGAGTGATGAAAGTCATCATATGGCCCCTGCGTGGTTACAGTGGGTGCCATATGAGTTGTGGCAGTCATCATATGACCCCTGCGTGGTTACAGTGGGTGTCATGTGAGTGGTGGTAGTCACCATATGACCCCTGCATGGTTACAGTGGGTGCCATGTGAGTGGTGGCAGTCACCATTTGACCTCTGCATGGTTACAGTGGGTGCCATTTGAGATGTGGCAGTCATCATATGACCCCTGCATGGTTACAGTGGTTGCCATGTGAGTGGTGACAGTCATCATATGACCCCTGCATTGTTACAGTGGGTGCCATGTGAGTGGTGGTAGTTACCATTTGACCTCTGCATGGTTACAGTGGGGGCCATTTGAGATGTGGCAGTCATCATATGACCCCTGCATGGTTACAGTGGTTGCCATGTGAGTGGTGACAGTCATCATATGACCCCTGCATGGTTACAGTGGGTGCCATGTGAGTGGTGGCAGTCACCATTTGACCTCTGCATGGTTACAGTGGGTGCCATTTGAGATGTGGCAGTCATCATATGACCCCTGCATGGTTACAGTGGGTGCCATGTGAGTGGTGGCAGACATCATATGACCCTGCATGGTTACAGTGGGTGCCGTGTGAGTGGTTGCAGTCATCATATGACTCTTGCGCAGTTACAGTGGGTGCCATGTGAGTGGTGGCAGTCACCATTTGACCTCTGCATGGTTACAGTGGGTGCCATGTGAGTGGTGGCAATCATCATATAACCCTTGCATGGTTACAGGGGTGCCATGTGAGTGGTGGCAGTCATCATATGACTTGCGCGGTTACAGTGGGTGCCATGTGAGTGGTGGCAATCATCATATGACCCTTGCATGGTTTCAGGGGTGCCATGTGAGTGGAGGCAGTCATCATATGACCCCTGCATAGTTACAGTGGGTGCCATGTGAGTGGTGGCAGTCATCATATGACTCTTGCGCGGTTACAGTGGGTGCCATGTGAGTGGTGGCAATCATCATATGACCCTTGCATGGTTTCAGGGGTGCCATGTGAGTGGTGGCAGTCATCATATGACCCCTGCGTGGTTACAGTGGGTGCCATGTGAGTGGTGGCAATCATCATATGACCCTTGCATGGTTTCAGGGGTGCCATGTGAGTGGAGGCAGTCATCATATGACCCCTGCATAGTTACAGTGGGTGCCATGTGAGTGGTGGCAGTCATCATATGACCCCTGCGTGGTTACAGCGGGTGCCATGTGAGTGGTGGCAGTCATCATATGACCCCTGCGTGGTTACAGTGGGTGCCATGTGAGTGGTGGCAGTCATCGTATGACCCTTGCATGGTAACAGCGGGTGCCTTGTGAGTTGTGGCAGTCATCATATGACCCCTGCGTGGTTACAGTGGGTGCCATGTGAGTAGTGGCAGTCATCGTATGACCCTTGCATGGTTACAGAGGGTGCCATTTGAGTAGTGGCTCCATCATAGGATCCCTGCATGGTTATGGCGGGTGCCATGTGAGTAGTGGCATCATCATATGACCCCTCCATGGTTACAGTCATCATACGACCCCTCCATGGTTATAGGGTTGCCATGTTAGTAGTGGCATCATCATATGACCCCTCAATGGTTACAGTCATCATAATGACCCCTCCATGGTTATAGGGTTGCCATGTTAGTAGTGGCATCATCATATGACCCCTCCATGGTTACAGTCATCATATGACCCCTCCATGGTTATAGTGTTGCCATGTGAGTAGTGGCATCATCATATGACCCCTCCATGGTTACAGGGTTGCCATTTGAGTGGTGGCTCCATCATCCCTTTTTAGCATAATGTAAATCATAGTATAGCATGTTGTTCTGCACACTATGTATCGTTCTGTACACTACGTGTTTGTTTTGTACATTATATGACTGTGTTGTTATGTATACAATATTGTGCTGTTCTGTGAGTGTTCACTATATGTGCTGTTCTGTACACTATTATGTTTTTTTTATATATTATATGTGCTGTTCTGTACACTGTATGTGTAATTATTGTGCTGTTCTGTGAGTGTTCACTATATGTACTGTTCTGTACATTATATGTGTTGTTCTGTATGCTATGTTTGCTTTTCTGTATATGTTGATCTGTACACTATGTAGGTGGAGTATTGAGATAATGAGTTTAATTAACAGTGAAGGTCATCTATAGGTTATGGGTGGAGCCGACCAAAGTCAGTGGTTTATGGACATAATCTGGTGGGATTGTGTTACACAGGTTTGACTTAAGTTACAGATTAATTAAAGAAGTAACTTGATCGGCCAGCTTGTTTATCAGTAATTTAAAGTGAGTTTAATGGGTGGCTCACAGCTGGGAGATTAACAATGTTCTCAACATGGCTTGGTTGTGAGGATACAGGACTTGGGGATGGTGGTGGTTTCCAGATAGGGATGTACTAAAATAAGACAGTGTCATATATGTCTGACACACTCCACATTTTGAAGATAATGATGGCATAAACTGTGACTGTCAGCAGTACGTACCGTATTTCCCCTAATATTGACGCCTTCTCTAAAAGAAAATTCCTCTACCATTTTTTAAAAAAAAATCTTCAAAATTCAATACATTTTTTGATTTTTTATATCGAAAAATAAAAAATAAAAAAATCACCATTCAATACATTCTCGATCTTTTGTATAACCATAAATATAAACTTTATAAGTGCACCCCCGTGGCATTTTGCATCGCGCCCAAGCTACTGGCACTACTTAGTATGGTACCTAGTTGGTCAGATTTCAATCAAAATTTTAGTGATATTGACCTTTACTGTGATCTTGTGCATTATCTAGCATTGTCAGTAGTTGGTTGTTAGCACAATATATAGAGGATCTTACATCAGTACTCATTCATTATTAAATTTATTAAACAAGTTGGCAAAATGATATATCTTGCCGAGCATTATATCATTTTTGCAAACGAGGATAATAAATTTAGTAATGAATGAGAACGAATGTTAGATTCTATTTATTACATAACTTATAATGTCACATTACGTCAGAAAATGTACATTAACGGGACGTCCATGACGTCATTAACGTTTTTTTATGCCACTTGTGGAATATCGAAAATATTGAATGGTGTTATTACACTCCCACACCGCATGTTATGTAATAAAGTTGTTTATGCTATATCTAAAGTAAACGTTATTGGATTTTCACCAGATGATTTCAGTGTTCGTTTCTTCAGTAAGATCTTTGAAGAGCTTGGCAATTAGCAAAATAAATACATGCATGTGTGTGTGTAATTCTAAGGATCAAAGTCTCTCCGCCTTACAAATAGGACGTCCTAAAGGTAAAGGTACAGTAGAGTCTGGACTGGATAGGATTTTCTCTGTGTGCTCATTTTACATCATTTAGGTGCATTTGTTTCGAATACACCGAAGTTCTGATAATAATTAACTATTATTTTCCTGAATTTGATATGATCACCAGCTGCTGTATATATATATGTCTACTGGTGTTTAATTTCAGTCCTTCTGTAGTGGGTGACAGCTGCTGATGTAGAATCACTTGCCCCAGGGTATCTTGTCTATCTATTTCTATACTACATCTAGACTTTTGGTCACTGTATACTGTCATTACAGAAACAAAACTACTGGCCGATTTCTATCACATGTATCAATTTTGTACTTACGCTGTCAAGGGCCCGTAGCGACGCTGCCTCGTTAAAATTTTGGGAAAGTATCAATATATATATATATCCAAACATAATAATAATAATCAGAGTCAAGCACTAAACCGCATGTAGAAATCTAGAAATGTTTGTTGGGTGGGGTCATCATCTCTGTATTGTTTCAGACGCTACTTGTGTGGTGGCAGAAAACAATGATCGTGGCTCCAGCAAAAAATGAAGCGTTTACAATAGAATTTGCAGCAACCCTGCAGTTCTGCTGGTGAGAAGGTTCTAGGCTCATTCTCCATATTTTTATCTAGATGTAAATGGAGAGTGCATCTGAAAGATTCATTCCTGTTGGCGCCATGCAAGCTTTTTGTGTTGATGCGCCATAAAATCGCAATTCAATTGGTTGGATGTGGTGGGGTGCCTATTGCCACAAGCCCCACTAGAAAGGGATTGCCTCTGTTTAAATGTCATGGCTGGCTATGGGCCTGGTGTAAAAGCTAATTATATCTGTCCAGATTGTAAGGTATATTTTGTTTTAATAAGATCTGAGACGAGCTCAGCCGTGAGCAAAATCCATGCCTGTGTTACAGTGTTACTGACCTTAGTTACAGAGTTGCTGACCGTAGTTACAGAGTTGCTGACCTTAGTTACAGAGTGGCTGACCATAGTTACAGAGTTGCTGACCTTAGTTACAGAGTTGCTGAACTTAGTTACAGAGTTGCTGACCTTAATAAGCCAATTTCAGTTTCGCAACTAAAATTATATAAAATGAAATAGTTTGAAGGTTTGTTTCAATAAGATCTTCGATGAAATTGTTAACGATCAAAATAGACGAGTGCACAAATTTGTGTGTGTGTTTTTTTTACCGAGCCGTATTTATTGATCACTAACTTGCAATTTTAAAATGGTTCCCAAGGTTTGAGTATTTTTGTTATAATTTGATGCACTAAAGAAACTGACTTGTCTTTGTGGATAGCATGGTAGGCTTGACATCTGGAAGACATAGGTCTAGTTGCAAGCCTCACTGGTACCACTCAGTTCCATCAGTGTGTTCTTGAGCATTTTTAGACACTGATGTGGACGTAAACCAGGCGGTCCCATGGAGTCTGGAGTCTATTCTCGGATCATGTTAAAGAACCATAGGAATATATTGGTCATAAGAGTAGAGCCGGTTTTCCAGATTCCTTTGTGTCAATCGCCTCTTCTGGGGATCCTCGAATTAACTTTTAATATGTCGATGAGCTGTTAAACAATATTCAATTCAATTGATGCAATAAGGAACCATCCCCCTAATTATCTTCATCAATATCATTTTAGTTAATCATGAATTTTGTGCTATTGGGTGTAATATATTGAATAAAATAGTACTTCGATCACATAACAAGTATTGTGGGCGTCCTTTATCCTTTTGCAGATTTTCATTCAAACATCCATGTCTACTGGTGCAAACATTTTATAAGTACCTGCTCTTTAAAGCCCTTGTTTTTATTATTAAAAGCACTCCTCTGTCTATCCCTACTTGAAGACATGATTGAAGTAAATGACATTCAATATTGTTCTGTTTACTCTGCAAAATATTTCAAGGGGGATTAACAATAATGTGCTCTTGATTTTTGTCCAAGAATAAGTCAGTTCTGTCACCAACTAGGTTAAGTCTATTATGTTGTGTTCTTTTTGCCTACAAGGTATTTTGGGTATTTATTTGTTACATAATGAATAAATTCCAAAGCACACCTTGGGTGTTAGGCACTTCTTTATAAAGCAGTGGAATTCATTATAATAGTTCACTGAACTATTTGATGTTGTACTGTGACTTTTCTCAGGACCTGATGTGTCTTGTAAATTCATGATTTTGAGGTAAATATGGTATAAGAATGGTTATTTTAAAAAAAAATGCATATAAGCTCTATCTGACACATCCTGTAATCTGTTACTTGTCTGTATTTTTTAGCAAAATGTAGTGAAAATTCCCTTTGTAATAGCACAGGTGTAAATCGTTTAATTGAAAATAACACCTGTCAGAATAAATGGTGTTGTAGTAAATGGTGTTCTACAACTACCAGTTATTGGAAGTTAGAGTATGGCAGGGAGCTGAAATGGACATGCTACAAAACAAATCGAGTATTGTTTCATGGAGACCATACTCTATTACTTCTTGATGCCTTTGTTTCATATTGTTGTATTGTTCATCCTCCAGGGTTAACAATGGGTCCATGCTGGAAGTCCCATGAGTGACATTGAGTGTATATAAAGATACCTGTTATGTATGATAAATGTAGCACCGTGGTGTAATGGTTAGCATCGCGGCTTAGTAACCCAGGGATCGTGCGTTCAATCCCAGCCAGGACCGAATTTGGGTTAATTACCGAAATATTTCATAAAAGTATTTCCTACCTTACCAGTCCTTCGGATGAGACTTTAAACCGAGGTCTGCTCGCTAAAATGCTTAGTGCAATACAGCGAGGATAAATAAACGCTTATACACACATGATAAATGTATGTAATATTATATAACAATGTTAGTTGTCACTAAATAGTATATTGTCACTTCACACTCCTTTTATTTCTTTTATTCCACGGTATAAAGGTCCTCTTGAGCCTTTTGTTACTCTATTTTCTCCATGGGTCAAATGGTGACAGGTGTACGTATTTTCCGCGCATGTAAAAGAAGCAGACATTTCTATTTGGTCGTAAGAGTAAGATCCTTTGTATTAAATCTGTTTTCTCTGGGAGCATCTCTTAATAACCTGAATGCGGTCAAAACTGTAATAATTTAAGAGATAGCTAAAGGGAAGAGCAACATTTGTCTCTTAATACAGGTGGTCTCTTAACACAGGTGGTCTCTTAAAACAGGTGGTCCCTTAACACATGTGGTCTCTTAATACAGATGGTCCCTTAACACAGGTGATCTCTTAACACAGGTGGTCTCTTAACACAGGTGATCTCTTAAAATAGGTGGTCTCTTAAAAAGGTGGTCTCTTAACACAGGTGGTCTCAACATGGGTGGTCTCTTTAATACTGGTGAGTTTTTAATTTAAAAAAAAAAAAAGGAACTAAATCAGTGATCTCTTAATAGAGGAGGTCGATTGAGCAGGATTGACTGTAATACTGTTGATGAACTGTGGTCGACGGGTTAGAGTCTCTTGCCCCTCACCTCTTTGGGTTCAAGCCCTCATGAGGACAGGAATCTTTATGTGAGGAAGCTATTCAGCTGGATGCAGAACATCGGAGGTTCTACCCAGGTGCACCATTTAAAATTCCTCCACCAATGGAAGCTGGAAAGTCACCATATGACCTTAGCTGTTGGTGCGACTATAAAATCCAATTCAATTCCTTGATAAGGATTGGTTCGCTGGTTCAGAAATGTACTTTTGTTGTGTAGTTGATGCGGATCAAAATCTAGTGACATTATAACAACAAGTTTCAAAATTACCAAACATTTGACCGTTTTGAACAAATTGTAGATATAATTAGATTATTTAATCATTTGCTTCATTTAACTTCATAAATTTATAATGTGAAGTCAAAGAGCATTCATAAATATTTATATTTAATTACTTTTTATAGGTAAAATTAATCACAAACGCTTTGTTAAAAATTGAATTTTCTCCACTTGAACACTGATATCGGACAAGAATGTGTTAAGCGTCTAATTGGATTATTGGCTTGGCTTCATTAACACTGTGTTTCAGATATATAACTGATCAGCAAATAGTGGGTAGAATTTATTATTGGAAGTTGTCGACAAACAGTTAATATAAAAAAATATGTTTAAAGGGACTAGAGGCAATCTGCAGGAGTTATTAGTGTCAATCCAAATACAAATGAAAACCATTATGTCGTTCAGTTCCATATGTAATGTGTGCATTCATTTTACTTTAATTTTACTTACATTTTTTAAAAAAAAAGGAGTTTTGTAGACTCACTACTCAAATTATTTTAAGAGCCTTAAAGCATCATATTAATTAATAATAATGATTTATACAACAAAAACTAGCTGATATGAGTCTAGTTTTTCAGACCAGACTATTTCATTAACAATAAATAAATGTACCGATCAGTGGCGTAGCTGCACTAAGGCACTGCAGATTATTCTGGGAAATGAACATTTTGAAAATGCCAAATCTGCAATAAAAACTGTGAGGTGGGTAATGATAAGCAAAAAGAAATTGATAGTTGTATGTGTGTCTAATTAAAATTAAGCAAAAACATGTATGTTTTAGCATTTTAAATGCTTCTCGAAAATGCACCAGAATATGCCAGAAACACTCTATTTATCAAAATATTTCTGGGGGAGGATGCCAGACCCCACTACACTGCTCAGAAATTAAACGGGCCTGCAGATTCAAAAAGGCCAGCTACGCCCCTGCCAATCATGTTTGAGTGAATATGCAATTAAATTACCCATTATGCTGATTTTATTGATATTTGGATTGACACCCAGAATTCTTCCACATCGCCTCCATTGCCTTAAAGATCAGTTTTAGATGCTGAAAAGAAATAATATGATACGGTCTAGTTTATAGTATTACTGTAAAATATTCACTAAATATTAGTGTCTCCATGACCAGGATAGTAAAGACGCAGCATCCAAAACGTTCTCGCCTCTTACCGCTGCGGGTTCAAATTACACTGGGAGCTCGACTTGTCAAGTGAGAAAGTGATGGCGGGAGGTATAACTGTATTGGTTCTACCCAGGAAAAATGGGGGTAGCCTGTCATTATCACAAAGAATTGACATCATACATGGCCTAACGTGCTAAAAATGTACGTAAAACGCCATTCAAACAAACAAAATTAATCCCAGATGTGAAACACAATTCAACATTTCAATTCTGCCTTTTTATAATCAATGAAATTCTCAAACAGAGCATCAGAATGATGTCATCTTATATCGATGAAAATCTTAGAGAATGGCATCATTATACAAGTCCTACATTGTCCTCCTCCCCCATCCCCCCACCCCCCTCCTCCCATCTGTATCATTCTATGAGTCCTACATTGCCACACAATATTATACTGTTAGGCAATGCTGTTTCCACTCTCATGCCCCCCCCACACACACCCCACCACCACCCCACCCACACACACACACACAACCCCGACCCCAGTGAAAATACATTCTTTTTTTCTCTTAGAAGAATCATATATATTACTTGTCTGTGAAATGCGTCAAAAGTAATGTTCCTTTTGTGTGTACTTTCAGCTTCATAGGCTGGTATATAACAGAAACAGAAACAGAATAAGTCAGGTATGGTACATTTTAATGATTATTATAGAGGATGAAGCAATAATATTTGTTATCAGGTTATCAGGATATCAGAAACTAGCATCTATACAATGACACCAAAACTGCAGAGCATTAACAAGCCATCATAAATTTCATTAAGACCATCCATAAAGAAGCAGGCCAATTTGTGTAAGAATGACCACAGAAACAAACCATCCATAGTAGCCCAGTGGTCTGTAAAACTTTCAGTGTGAATTTTGTCAAAACAGAAGTAAAGAAGTAAGGAACAATTTGAGATTTTAATTGTTAATTAACACATTGTTTAGAGCCACTCCAGACGGGGCCAGGATACGGGGGAATGGAAGATCACCCTAGTCTTACTATAAACATATCTCACAGACAGGGCGAGGGTACGGGGGAATGGAAGATCACCCTAGTCTTACTATAAACATATCTCACAGACAGGGCGAGGGTACGGGGGAATGGAAGATCACCCTAGTCTTACTATAAACATATCTCACAGACAGGGCGAGGTACGGAGGAATGGAAGATCACCCTTGTCTTACTATAAACATATCTCACAGACGGGGCGAGGTACGGAGGAATGGAAGATCACCCTAGTCTTACTATAAACATATCTCACAGACAGGGCGAGGTACGGAGGAATGGAAGATCACCCTAGTCTTACTATAAACATATCTCACAGACAGGGCGAGGGTACGGGGGAATGGAAGATCACCCTAGTCTTACTATAAACATATCTCACAGACAGGGCGAGGTACGGAGGAATGGAAGATCACCCTTGTCTTACTATAAACATATCTCACAGACGGGGCGAGGTACGGAGGAATGGAAGATCACCCTAGTCTTACTATAAACATATCTCACAGACGGGGCGAGGTACGGAGGAATGGAAGATCACCCTTGTCTTACTATAAACATATCTCACAGACGGGGCGAGGTACGGAGGAATGGAAGATCACCCTAGTCTTACTATAAACATATCTCACAGACGGGGCGAGGTACGGAGGAATGAAAGATCACCCTAGTCTTACTATAAACATATCTCACAGACAGGGCGAGGTACGGAGGAATGGAAGATCACCCTTGTCTTACTATAAACATATCTCACAGACGGGGCGAGGTACGGAGGAATGGAAGATCACCCTAGTCTTACTATAAACATATCTCACAGACAGGGCGAGGTACGGAGGAATGGAAGACCACCCTAGTCTTACTATAAACATATCTCACAGACAGGGCGAGGTACGGAGGAATGGAAGATCACCCTAGTCTGACTATAAACATATCTCACAGACGGGGCGAGGTACGGAGGAATGGAAGATCACCCTAGTCTTACTATAAACATATCTCACAGACGGGGCGAGGTACGGAGGAATGGAAGATCACCCTAGTCTTACTATAAACATATCTCACAGACAGGGCGAGGTACGGAGGAATGGAAGCACCCTTGTCTTACTATAAACATATCTCAATTATTTACATGTATAGAAGATATACTTTGCCTGGTAAATACCCGATCTGATGGATAAACAAAATAAGCATTTTACAGCTTCATTTTTTTTTCTGGTTCTGCTATAAACATTGCAGGAATTGCACAATATTTAGTAACTTAATTTACAATTTCTGTCTACTTGGAAGTAATACTCCTGAAATAATTCAATTACAAAAACTTCTATTAAAAAACAACACACTACTATAGCCTATATTATCAGTTTTGTGAAATCAAACGTTTTAATCAGTTGTATGGATTTGATGTTAGATATGCAGGTATGTGTCTGTAGGGTTTGTTTTGATTTGGGTGACTCATTTACCTGGTTAATGGTTAGCTATGTATGAGAGATGTAATTTATTCACAGTCATGGTAAATATGTGGTACACTATGCATAATGTCCAGGTCTTTACTGTAATTAACATAAAGTTCAAGTCAGTGTGCAACATTCATTTCCATTCTTGAGAAAATATCCCTTATTTGTTGGTAGGTGCATCTTTGATGGTTGATTTGGCTGTATACTAATGCTTTAGTGGGGAATAGCACAGAAGACTTGAAATCCGGGACCTAGGGTTCGAGCTTCATCGGTATCTTTTTCGGTGTGGTCATTGGCGGTGTGGTGTTACTATTTTTTAGCCTCATCCATCTGATGGGGACATAAACCGGGTTACCAGAGTATCTTCACAGCATGTTAAAGAACCATAGGAATCAATTCAATAGTAAGAGTTACAGGGCACAGTGCTCTGATTCCTGTGTATCCTTCTGCTCCCTGGGCCAGCTCATAGATGAGCATGATACAACAACTGGCTGTGTGTACTATTCAGATAATTAGTGACAAGGGAGATCCTTTGGAAGCAGTAAACACAACCAAGAAAATAAAGTAGCAGACTTGGTTTTATTTAGTCTGTTCATGAGAGGTAATGTAAGAAGCAACACCTCTCACATCCCCTAGGACTAGCTTAAACAGCATTTATTTCAAAGCCACCTATATTGAAATTAGACGTTGAATAAAAAGACTGTTCGAACAGGCACAGATTAACTCGAGAAGCTGTCGAACACATTCTTGAGGCGGGTGTAGGCAGGTTAGAAGCCACACTGGAGTGCAATGTTCCAGATAAGCTTTCAGCTTATGTGTTGTCTGCATGAAAAAAACACAACATTACATTTACAAATCCGTATTCTTTCATTTTGACTAGGTGGAGTGGGTGTGCTCAATTTTTCTAAGCTGTTGGAGTGTGTACGTGGGAATTTGTTTCTCAATATTTATCGGCAACTTTTTAATGCATTTTTGTACACATTGATTTTATTTTTAATACATTTTTGGTGAAAAATATGTATAATTACACAGATACTCATCTTATCTGGAGCACTGGGATTGTCTGTAATCAAGGCTCCAAGAATATGATAGGCCGACGTCCGGGGCTAGTCCAGTCTTAATCCGGGCTTGTTTGTCTTTCAAAAATGGTTGCCCGTAGGGCTAGTCTTAAAAAATCTCGGGGACAATCAAACTTTTCAAACTAAAATCCAACCAGAAATTGTGTTCTATTGCGCGTTATTTGAAGCCGTATTTGTTGAAAATGATCTCCCTTCATTAAAGTTCATCAATTTGAAAGCGCGCATTTCATTGGTTGATTACATGATTTGAACCAATCGCATTACAGCTTTCATATTCATGCAAATTTGTCACGTTGGACAGAAGAAAAGAGATCACTCGAATATTAACAGTTTGAACGGTGATTTCGTTGTAATATTCTTATTTTTCGATGAATTTGCTGTATAATCTTTTTCTATTTTTATTTCATGTTTAGCAAGTCTGCATCATAAAAAAGCTTATGCACAAATGCAAGCTGCTAAATAACACCGGGAACGTGCACCTGTTTTAGATGGTTTAATTTGCAGGACCCAGAACCGTTTTTGACGTGATTTGCGGCGCGATCCTAAAACTGTAAAAGAAAACAATATTGTTTTAGTTATATGATGCAATGGATAAATAAAAGTAAAATATAAGAAAATAGAACCTTCTTGTTTAATTCTAATCACATGTGTATTATTCATTAATTATAAATAAAACAGTAAAAAAAAAAGTAGTAAAAAAGCAAAATATTCAAAAGATAATGTACTGGCAACTGTTCATTGATAATAACAATTTCGGGTAAACAGAATCAGGGCAAGTGACTTTTTCAGTCATGGCAGTGGACTTTTGAAATCTACTTGCCCTGGGCTATTTCCCAATTTTTATTTTCTTGGAGCCCTGGTATTGTTACTGAAGAAGAAAGTGTAATGCCAAAGTAAGTTGCCAGACTGTGGAATACCCATTTGTGAACATTCGATGAAGTTTTGTCTATGACTGAACTAGTCAATGTATTGTATGATCAAACATTTTTGAGGCATAACCTGTTTTAACTGGATGCCTTTTCCATTAAATTCTTGTAGTGCAGTTCCTTTGTGTTCAATATTTTTACAGACACATAATTCAAGTGACTTGTGCAAATAGTGCACTTTCATAATGAACCTAATCCTGAGTGTGATTACAAGCAATTTCAATATTATCAAAGTGTAACAGGTCTGTTGTTAGAAGTTAATGAATATTTTTTTTAGAACCAACAAAATCCTTTGAAGCTTCTTGTATCTAAAATGTAAGATAAGTTTTCACAAAATGTCTTCTTCAAGTTACTTAGGCCAAATCAAATTAAAATATGTTCCGATCGGCTTGATGCAGATCTTCTCTAGTTTAATATGTGGAGGGTGTGGGGAATAAAGAGTAAGGAGTAGAGCTCAGTAAGGTCCAATCCTATTAACTATGGACTGTATCAATGTAATCCCCTTTTCAAATCAGGAGTGTTATTACTTACTGGTCCTTTGGGGTCATCAAGCCCATCTCTGTGGCTTTAAAGTAAAATATCGCTTAAGCCGGTTCTATATGGGGTGAGAGGTGTTGCACTTTACCTCTCATGAACAGACTCAATGAAATCGAGTCGGCTACTTTTCTATCTGGTTTGTGTTTGTTGCTTCCATTTTCAGTATTTGTTTATATACCAGTAATGGTGAATTAATATATAGAAAATTACACATATATACATATATATATATGTTTTTGCTTATGTTAAACTTTTGATTGCATGATTTTTGTAAGCAAATTGGTTATACAAATACATAAGCTATGATGCAAAGTAATGCAGGTGACAATTTCACAATTTCTCAGCATTTTGGAATTTCGCAGTTTGTACATGATGGAGAGTTACATCACAACTGCAATGTCACCCGTATTGTGTACAAATCAAGGTAGTTAGTGATGGTTAGTCCTTCACAAATATTTTTATCTCTAGATGACATAATAATGGGGTCAGAAGTATGTGTAGGATGATAGAGGGCTTAAATATTGCAGTACGATTGGATAATCTCATATCTGTGATGGTTAGTATGCTGTCAGTCACACTGGCAGTTAGTTGGGTGCACTCCTGGAAAAAAGGTTTTTATTGTGTTGATGAGAGAATAATGCTGTTGTTTTGTAAAAAAAAAAAAAAATGAATATTGAATGAGTAAGATTTATTTGTTTATAAGTGTAAATAAGTGAGGAAGTGTCGATTTTTACGGATGGCGGGAGGTGTACAGTACTGGTTCTACCCAGGAAAAGTGGGTGGTCAGCCTCCACCACAAAAAAATTGACCGTCATATATAACCTTATATGTGTTGAAAATGACGTAAAACACCATCCAAACAAACAAACAGCTGAAATAAAATTGTATTTAAATTGTTACCTGTTACTGATTCGATATCTAAAGTGTGTGGTCCCATCAGCTGATAAGTTGACCCTTTAGATAACTGCTTTGTTTTCAGTTGGCATTATCATAGTGTCAGTATGCTTTAAGTGATTTTATTGTATAATAACTTGTAGTAAGGAAGAAATTCAAATCTTGTGAACATCAGTGTGATGTAGTAGGCTATTTGAAGCCATATTCGCCACTTGGATCTAGTTAATTACCTGGTACAGGTATCATTTTCATATTTGTAGATATTTTCGTCTTCACGTAAATTTCGAAGGATGAATGCGAAACTAATGTAACTATATTGAAATAAAAAAATAAGATAAAATGGCTTCGTGTGGAGGTATCTATATTTATTTGGAATACATGGATACTTTGATGTTATTGACTGTTTGCTGTAAATATCTGACATATTTCTGTTGTATACAGTTGCCTGTTTTTTTGTTTACAATTGTTTCAATGAAGTATCACATAGCCATATAGAGTTAATTGGTTAATGCAAAGAATAGACCTACCATCTGATCTTGTAAGGTATTGTCTATTTATATGTTTCGTATTCGATAGCAAATACAATACATCACCAGGAATGATTTGTCTCAAATCGTGACTGTCAAACCATCGTATTTCGTACATATATGTCACGTCTTTAAAGGTAGATTAGATTTTCGTACCAAACAATTTTGTTGCATTCATAGTAGGAATGAAGTACATGACCGAGTTTTATCTTTGTTTTTTTGGCAATTTAAGGTTTTCTTGTGGTGTATGTTAAGTAGGTTATTTTGTATTCGTAATGGATTGATTGTGATGATAGATCAGAATTCGTTGATGTGTGTAGATCGCCGACAACAGGTGATTTTATGGTTGTAATGGAAGTTTGTAAAGGTTCGAGGTTTACGTTTAATTAACTGATGTTTATTTTGTTTTTATTTTAAATTATGTTGTCTTTTATAAAATTTATTGGAGTGTTAATATTTAAAGGTGAAAAATGATCCGTATTTGTGAGGTTTGATCCGTATTTGTGAGGTTAATAAGTGTACTATGATACAAGGTGCTCACAAATTTCCTACTAAATAGTACTATATATATATATACAAGCATTAATATTTTTAAATATGTATTTTCTGTTTTCATTTCAGGCTTCTATCAAACAGTCCTTAGCATGTTAGTGTGACAAAGATATAATTAGCAGCAGACACTAAACTGTGCACCAGACTACAAAAATCAAGCCTGTTGAAGTAGATTTTAACCAGTCTACAGATTCTGATTTGCCAAAAAAAGTCGGATTTTAATGGAAATCTAATTGGGAAGCAATTCATCTTGATTTGGAATTTGATAGATTTTATTTTCGAAACTTAAATGTGTGACGTTACAGAAGAGGAAGTGAAGGAGACTTTTTTGTAATGTAACGTTTCATCAGTTTTATCAGTTTTATCATTTAATCAGAATGATAAATTTATTTTAATTTCTCACTCTCATGGAAATCTGATGTGGGATAAACTGTGAAATGGTAACTTGATGGGAAACAAAATAATTTTCATGTTTATAAGTGCCGTTTTGTCATGCTTTTGATAGTGTGTGTGTGTGTGCATATTTCGTTTGAAATAGATCCAACAAAACCATGTGCTCGGAAGAAAATTAAGCCATTAAATACAAAATAAATGTCCTGCTTATATGCAGACACCAGTGTGACACCAGTGATTGATCATTGATCAGCTACTTGAACCAATAATGGATTGTGGAGACAAAATACAATTTTTGACACTTCAAGATTGTGCTATTCAACTAAATGGAGCTTAAAGTTTGGGTGGACGGCATTAAGCGCGTTGTGTGTGGCGTGACGGACAACACATCATGCCAAGACATAGTTATTGCCCTTGCTCAGGCCATGGGGCGTACGGGGAGATTCACGCTTATAGAAAAATGGCGGGAAAATGAGAGACCATTGGCACCAAATGAATGCCCGCTCCTTGTGTTGCAAAAGTGGGGCGAGTTTGCAAATGAGGTGAAGCTTATTTTGTATGAATCTGGTAGTAAAAAGAAGCAAAAGCTAGCAGAAAAAGACAAAGTTGTTCAAAAGACGCAAGACAGATTCTCACATAATTTTACGCCACCTGTAAAAACAAGTGACGCGATAATAAGACGCTCGTTGACGTTCAGTGGTGCCAGGAAATATGAACTGCCAAATCACAAAAGACTTGATCTAAATCAGGGAAGAACTGTACCTAATCACATTGTATCAAAACCATCTATAATATCATCAGAGAAAGTTACCAGTGATGGTAATTCGTGGTCAAGTTCATCATCATTATCCTCGCAGAATTCCACATTAATGCCTCCACATCATCGCCGTTCTCGATCATCTTCACGTGACCGGTCAGGTGATCAACATCGCCCATCCCCCCAACCACAACCTGTTCCACATTCCACCAATCAAGGGACCACTTACCAACATTCCACCAATCGTCAACAAATTGCCCATAATTCTGTTTCAATTCCAAATAATTACCCCACTCAAAACCACAGACAGCCTGTATACACCAGTAAGTATGCGGAAAGACAGTCAACAACTGTGCCAGTGTTAAACGGACCAATTGTACCTCCAGTACGATCTTCAGCATTCTCTCTGGTGCGTCCTCGGTGTAATAGCTCAGAGAATGAATTTGAAACGACACAAACTCAAAATGTGGATATTCCAGTATATACGGAGAATGTTAAAAAATCTAGTCATAAAGCAGAACTGGAGGAATACGATTTGGACAGTAACTTTCCTGACGTTGTCAAGGAAACAAGTCGAGAGTTCCTCATAGAGGAATACCATGTACCCGGGAGACAAGGTCAAGGTCAAGGCAACCAAGTGTCCTGGGAGGAGGAGGAGCGAGTAAAGTTGTTACGTCTGGTCACCATGCAGAACGAGCGAATCAAAATGCAGGATTCACAGCTGGATATTATTGATACAGGTAATTGTTGGTCAGGCATTTCTTGAAAAATCAGAAATATATATATATAAAAATAAAAACACCATTATTCAGATCATTTAAACACTGGATCCATGGTTAGTCATATTGAAACAGACAACAGAGGTAGACAGGGATGATAATAACTTCTTAAACATGCAGGGAGAGCACTGGTAGCAGTCTTTTTATGCCCTTATTGGCCTATCATATGGCACGGCGTGTTGCCCTTGTCTGTCCATATGTCACACATTTGAAGTGACACTTTCTATGTACATCACGCTCTTTTATCCAGACTACTCCGCCAGAACTGCTCACCAGATTTAGCGAAACTTGGTATCAGTATGAAGTCTAGTTGTGCATATTGTTGTAGCACTGTTCTGGCCCATTGACTTTTTGTGGTTTTTTTGCCTTATTTCACTGGTTAGCAGGGGCATTCATGTTCACAGACACATTTCTAGGTTTGAAGAAATAGAGGATATTTGTTTGTTTGGGGTGAACAATATGCAAGTTTCCTCTCTTCGAGATGAAAATAAATCCTACATTCACGACAAACCAACAAATATTTTATTTGTAATATATACTGACAACCTTGAAACTAATAGGCAAGAAAAACATAATGCACCAAAACAATGATGTCACAATAACGTCAACAACATCAACAATGTCAACAACGGCATTAGTGAAAACTATTTCTCTGGAAAGTATATATATATTAAAGATTGACAATCTCCTGTAAATTTGTCATTCTCATGTTATTTTCTGTGTAAGAAGTCGTGACCATACACTGCAATTATCAGGGTTCAGTTTCCTGCTTGGAACTTTTTTTTATCATACACAATTTTTGGTTGGTTTTCTTCTCTCTTCTTTATCCTAAACATAATTATTAAATTGTAAAAAACAAGATTTCCTGTCAAGCTTATCTGTACTGTATTGCCAGCAGCGCTCTTTAATCAATTTCAAATAAAGGTAGTACATTGCCAAGAAACAAAATAATTAAACAAGCCTTTTATGGCTTCTGCTTGATTTATATATCAAAACAGCTTTAGTTTCAAAAAATTGTAGATAATTCTCAGTAGTCATTGCAGTGAGAGTGGTAAATTATATGACAGCTAAAAGAATCAGACTTTTGTAAATAAAAATATTCTATTAGATGTATATAAGTCCTCATGTTTTTGCATTTCAGAAATTAGTTCCAGGGAACAAAAACATGATGATTTAAAGATTGAAATGAGCAGAGTTTCTGATGAAATTATTCACCTTTCAAAACTTAACGATGATCAAAACCAAGAAGTTTTAACACTAGACAATGGGACGTTATCCGAAGAAATAGAACAGGAAAAACAAACAGAACTGGAAATAAAGGCAGGGATTAGTTCCCTTAGAGTAAGACTTGAGAAGTGTGAGAACGATCTTCATCAATTTCAAACAAAAGTGAAGTTGTGCTCTGCAGATTTAGAACGAGAGAATGAAGTTCTAAAAACTGACGAAAAAAGAAGGAAAGAAGAAGAAATAAAGTTACAACAAGAGATATCTGAACTTCAGAAAAATCTTGATGAAAGATCTAATGAAATTGAGGAGAAGAGAAAATTATCAGAAAAAGTAGAGAATGAATTAAAAATTTTGAATGAGAAATTATCGCAAAAGACAGAAGAATTGACTTCAACGGAAAAAGGTCTTCAAAAAGAGAATATGAAGTTTTTCCAAGAGCCCCCAAAAACAGAGTCACCAAAAACTCTTGAATCAAATGGTGAAGGTGAGAACCTTTCTATATTTACCTTTATGTGTAACCTAAATAAATATCTGATTATTTGGGGAATGAATTTATTTCTATATTAGCCACTTTTAATTTGTTCTTTATATACTAATTGTTTTTAGTTCTTAAAAGTTTCGGTGTAAATGACTAAATGTAGATGGGGTCTTCATGCAGGGTTTTCCACAGGCCATTTAAGAGCATATATTCCCCCTATCCCTTAATTCTAAAATCTAATTTTCCCCTACTCTTTAATTAACCCCCTGTCCTTTGATCTCTGTGCCCTATTCCTTAAAAACACCAATAAATCTCCAAAATGCATCATACCCGTCTATAAATAGCACCTAGTAGGCTATACTTCTTAAAAATCCTTTCTTTTACAGTTGAAATATACTTCAAATTTCATCTAAATAAATCATGATCCGTAAAATATTGGTCACCAGAAGTGTACCCTCCTTCCACAACCACCCCATGACATTCAAATTTAATTCCCCCTATCCCTTAAATAATTTCTGTGGAAGACCCTGTAATGCTGACATAATCTTTCTGGACAGAAAATAACAATAACAAGGCATCTTGTATAATGCGTGGCAAGTCATGAAGGCGGCCTGTTTTCAAACTAATTGCATTGTTTGGCAGGTCTGTCGCTGCATCCCTTCAATATTTATGATTCTGCAATTATCATTTTCATAGGCATTATTAAAATAAAAGAGTTTTTTTATTCCAGTGTAGAAAATTCAAGCATTACAAAAATGAAGTTGTAACAGTTGTTAAATCATTTAGAATTATTTTTTGTTTAGAATTTATCATATCAGAAAGTTAAGGAACTCATTACCCTATATAGGAGAAGCTCAATATGTTCTCAGAACACTGTGAGTCCTATATAGGAGAACTCAATCTATTCTCAGAACACAGTGAGTCCTATATAGGAGAAACTCAATCTATTCTCAGAACACAGTGAGTCCTATATAGGAGAAACTCAATCTATTCTCAGAACACAGTGAGTCCTATATAGGAGGAACTCAATCTATTCTCAGAACACAGTGAGTCCTATATAGGAGGAACTCAATCTATTCTCAGAACACAGTGAGTCCTATATAGGAGAAACTCAATATGTTCTCAGAACAATATAGGAGAAACTCAATATGTTCTCAGAACACAGTGAGTCCTATATAGGAGAAACTCAATATATTCTCAGAACACAGTGAGTCCTATATAGGAGAAACTCAATGTGTTCTCAGAACAATATAGGAGAAACTCAATATGTTCTCAGAACACAGCGAGTTCTTTTTTTTTGCATAAATAGGGATATTTTGAGTGTTTGCATTACTCATTCAGTAATGAGTTTCTTGACGTTTTGATATGGCATATTCTAAACAAAATAATTCTAAAATGATTTAATTGACTGTTCTGTGGTTTGGAGTAAAGAGCCAAGTTATGTAGGGGAAGTAACCCCTGCTAACTGTCTAAATTCTATTTAAATGGTGCATGTTCTTGTTTAACAAGTCCTTATTTGTATATATGTTGTAACTTCATTTACAAGCAAAATCTTCACTATTCAAGAAGAAAGATTTTGTTTTTACAGATGTTTACCTTCAGTTTGAAAGACTACTTTCCAACGAATCCGAGTCTGATTCTTCTTCCTCCTAAACTGGAGAACAGTAAATTACGCTAAACTTTAGCACTTTCAAAGCTGGGCACAAGTTCAATATAATGCATAGGCTGGTTACTAAAGCTACAGCAGAACACTTAATGCATGAATGTATATTTCTTAATTCAAATAAACAAATATATGTGCATTTAATTTTTGTAATAACAACTAAATACTATTTAACTTGATTAATATTATCTGGTATGTTTTAATACAAATATAAAAAGGTCTGTTTTGTAATACAAATATGAAAAGGTTTATGTTGTCATTTATGGAGAAATTAATGGTTACAGTATCTATGTTGTTTATAATTGTATAATATTTGAATGTGAAAATTGATTTTTACAGAGTGTTACTATCAGGCATATAATGTAAGGCCTAACACCGTAAGGCGCAATGTGAGTTTGACTTTACAGTGTAAAGCACCGGGTGTTATATGTGTTTTATTTGATATTTATGTGGTATGGCTTTAATAATCGTGACTTTGGTCGATGGTGTAGCTTTACATGTCCTTTAATACCTTCAACATTTCACTTCACATTTAGTGTTACATTCAATATTACATTTTATACCATCATTTACCTATAGTCTAAGGTGTCATGGCAACACAGTATGTATCTTAATAGGGCTATATCATTACCTGTAACATTGTGGACTATGTACCCCTTGTCTAGAGTGTCTGTAGCACTGTCTGGAGTGTCTGTAGCACAGTCTGGAATGTCTGTAGCAAAGTCTGAAGTGTCTGTAGCACAGTCTGGAATGTCTGTAGCACTGTCTGGAGTGTCTGTAGCACAGTCTGGAATGTCTGCAACAACATCTGGAATGTCTGTAGCACAGTCTGGAATGTCTGTAGCACAGTCTGGAATGTCTATAGCAAAGTCTGAAGTGTCTGTAGCACAGTCTGGAATGTCTGCAACAACATCTGGAATGTCTTTAAGACAGTCTGGAATGGCTGCAGCACAGTCTGGAGTGTCTGCAACAACATCTGGAATGTCTGTAAAACAGTCTGGAGTGTCTACATCCCAGTCTGGAGTGTCTGCATCACAGTCTTGAGTGTCTGCATCACAGTCTGGAGTGTCTGCATCACAGTCTGGAGTGTCTACATCCCAGTCTGGAGTGTCTGCATCCCAGTCTGGAGTGTCTGCATCACAGTCTGGAGTGTCTGCATCACAGTCTGGAGTGTCTGCATCACAGTCTTGAGTGTCTGCAGCACAGTCTGGAATGTCTGCACCACAGTCTGAAATGTCTGCACCATGGTCTGGAATGTCTGCCACGATCTGAAATGTCTATAGCACAGTCGGGAGTGTCTGCAGCATAGTTTAGAATGTCTTCAGCACAGTCTGGAATGTCTGTCACAGTCTTTAATGTCTGCAACAGTATGGAATGTCTGTAACAGGGTCTGCAATATCGGCAGCACAGTCTGGAGTGCCTGCAGCACAGTCTGAAATGTCTGCAACACAGTATGCAGTGTCTGCCATACAGTCTAGAAGCAGCACATGCATTTATTAATTCTCTTCCCATTTGCATTTTAATACTTCCATTTGTACCACAAAGTATGACCTCTTCACTGTCAGTATTATATGGTTTAGTATTTAGCACACACCCTAGCCCATTTGTGGTAATACACAGTAATTCTTAATTAATGCAAAAGAGAGTAGGAACCTACTAGTGGTGTTTCTATTGACAAATGTGCATTTGTTTTTGAATTGTTGAACTTGGAAGAAAGAACATCTTCCCTTCCTATTCACTACCTCAGTTACCTAAATGTGTGTGTGTGTTGGCTGGCTGCGTTCTGCACTTCCTGATGGACTTTTGTATCTACTTATATCATAATCTTCATCTCTCTCCCACCCAGGTCTCTGTACCAGTGGTCTCAGCATACTATATGATGTACACTTGTAATACTAGTATCTTAGATATTATCAACATTATTAATGGACACTGTTTATAAGCATCTGTGTCGGGTACATTTTACAGAAAGTTATCAATGGCCCTCCGTGTATTCTCTTTCCATATCTATTATATGGTATACTTATACTGTTAAGCAATTTTGATTTGACTTTTTGGTGCTTGATCATAGCATGGCTGGTACAGGAATATATACAAACTGGATCAGTTGAAATTAAAATTACATTCCCCAATTTTTCCCCACAAAATTTCTTATTTAGTTGATAATTGTTATAGTACACAGTAATATTAGGTTGATGTTTTACTTCACATAGTCTAGCATAGTAGTGTAGTGTTTTGTTTTTTTAAATTCGTGTTTTTATTTTATTGTGAAATTATAGACTTAAATCCATAGCTTTAGATACTTAGATGGATTGTTTTGACTTTGGTCTGCGTGTCAGTTTGATTTGAATAACCTAATAATGGATACGGCTTGCACTATTTTTTAATTTGCAAATTGTGTGTGTTTGTAAATCTTTTACTTTTTAGGGAATCGCAGTTTGAAACAATAAAATATTCATTACACACTTTGGTAGTTTTAAAATATGTTATTTTTATTAACACAAATTTTAAAATATTTGGAAAGTCAATTCTGGTAATACATAATTAGGATTTAATTGTTATTTAACTTTATAGCGGTTTGACAAGGGTTATTGTACATATGTATGTGCACCCAATTGGTCAAATGAATGTACTCCACTGTAAAGGTCAGAGCAGTTGTGCCATACTGCCGTTGTCTGCTGATGTGTTGTATGTTCACCCACAGATGCATGATTCCCTGAGACGGCTTCATGGAGGCCTGACCTTGATAATGTCTGAAAAACTCTTGTCCGAGGGAAGAACACTTATATGAGAATGGTTTAATTGTGGGGAATAGTTGAATTCTAATATTATAGTAATGTACGTTTTTAAGATGAATAAGAAATAGTTTTATTTCCTGTTTCAGCAATCATCAAGGTCTTGGAGGGAAGTAACTCACCGCACGTGAAACGACACAAAATCCTCGCCAGTCCATTAGCTATACTCAGTGTTGCGACTAACAAAAACGGAGTCTGGGTGTAATGAGTGTCAGCGGATACAGAAATGGATTGTGGTGAAGTCAGAGGAAGTGTTGGAAAGGAAAACTAGAAAATAATTAACATTATTATATATACGCTTTAATCATGCCCAGCTACCCATCATTCGTCAAAATGTACTAAACTGATTTTATATATAAGGTAAATCATACTCAGTCAACTGTTTATATTCCTTCAATAGAAGCAAAGTAAACATTGGAACTCATTTAGTAATTTTCTGCATTTGTAAAACATTTCTAAAGATAGGGTTAACTGTACTGAGATTTGAAATATAGCTTTGGTATATCAGTGGTTTAACCCTTTCGCCGCCAAATTTCAAATATCGTCTGCTTAAATTTGAATTCAAACCTTCCGCTAATATTTTATATATATAAAGTGTTATGGAAAACAATCTTACTGATTGGCGAACAGTGTCAACCCTAATCATCCTGCACATAGCGTGCATGCTGATCAGGGCCTACACTGGTCATAAAGTCAATGTTTTGACTGTGGCAGCAAAAGGGTTAATGATAGCATATTTTGTTTAATGGCAACATGTTAGCTGAGCCTACATCAGGAATCACGACCAGTAAACGACGTTGTTGTCGTGATAACTTACTTTTGATTTTTGAAAAAAAAAAAAAAATGTGTAATGAATTAAAACAAAAAATTCAGCTGTTTCACATTGTTGATCATACAATATATTGTAATGCAAAGCACAGATACCGGTTTTAAAAAAAAGTCTTATATTTCCATTAAATAGAAATATATGACTTTTTTTAAACCGGTATCTGTGTGCCCAAGTGCCTTACTTCATACATATATATATACATTTAAATTTTTTAAAAAAACTAAGCATTAGATTGCATTTAGACTTGCCATTTTGTTTTGTTTTAAAGGTTCTTTTTAAATTTAAGTATGATTACAATAATAGCATGTCAGATGCTGCTGTTTGTGATAGGATTAACAGGATCAAAGGTACTTTATGGTTGGAAAATATTGTTTGATTGTGTCTTGTTAATGAAGCTGTTAGCTAATTTCAAACAAAGGACTAGGTATGATAAGGGGCAAAATTGGCCCCCAATATTGAAAGTTTTAATGCACAAGTTTTGAATATCTGGTTTAGCTACAAATGAACCGAATTAGTGTTAAAACTCATTACAAGTGCGTTTGAAGGTGCTAAATGAGTTTGAGCCTCATAAACAAGACCTTTTCTTTCAAAAAAGGACATTTTTGATCATTTTCAGCAGTTTTCAATCCGTTTTTTGGTCTTGGAAAATACAGAGCGCACCCTCGAGCACAGCTGACTTTTTTTTGAAACGGTACTTGATAGGGATGCATCATCAGCCAAAAAACTGTGTGTGCTCGGAGGTGTGCTCTATATTTTTAGGATCAAAATCTTGCCGAGAAAGGTCCAAAATCTAAAAAATATAACAAAATTACCAAAAATTACATTTTTGAGACCCTTTTAATTCTTGTTGATAAATCAAATAAATAAAAATATTTTTTGAAGATAGAATATGATCAATTTACTTCATCATGCACAACAGATTATATGTAAATATTATATTTTGCATTTTGAACTTATTGGGGGCCAAAATACCCCTTATCATACCTTGTCCTTTGGACTTTTAAATGATTGATTATGCTGTCACAAAAGTCAAAATTTAAAGACTGGTAATCCGTTTCGAATTTCATTGTTTTTGATAGCTTTACTGACAAATGCATTGTAATCAAACTATAGGATGTCACATTTTTGACGTTTTAACTTCACATGACTTGATTTGCGACAGGTTATGCACTAATGTACTACTTAATAGTCGCAAACATTTTAACCACAACCAATCAGACTGCAGGATTTTTGCCAAGTGCATTAGAATTACAATGAATCCTGTGTCCTAGATGTCATTGAAGAAAAGTTAGCAATTATATTATATGTACAGTTATACATAGTGTCACCATTTACTCTCATTTAATACCTTATACATATATATTTTTCTATAACTGTTTTTAAACCATACTGTAATTTTATATAACGTTTTTTCTTCTCGTTTTTAGCTGGATTGCATAGCAAATCCAGGTTTATAGTTTGGTGATTTCCATCTGTCTGTCCATCTGTCCGTCTACTTGGCTGTCCGTCTACGCATTTTGACATTTTGGTTAAAGTTTTTGGCTAAGTTTTTGTTTTGCCTCATTTCTCAAAACAGCAATGGCCGAAAGCTTTGAAACTTGGCACACATTATCATTACACAATGTAAATATGACAAGAACCATAACTCTGTCATGTGCTTTACCTAAAATATCAACCCTTTTTACTTAGATTTTTAAGTTAAAATGTTGAATTTGCAATTCGGCATTCACACCACTGTGGTGCTTGTTTCCTCTCATTTTTGAATGAATGTATGACCAAATAGAACTTTATACTGGCAGGCAGATAATTGCAATGTTGTTTTATATTTTGAAAACTTAGAATATGTGTATTTAAACTGCATGAATTATAATATATTTTAAATATACCCATTTTGTGGGATCATATAAACCTGAGTATTTATGTTTCATACTATTGGAGTGTGTGATGGGTAAATGTCCACAAAATATACTACTCACAGTTTGCTAAGCACCAAGATTTCAATTCAACACTTTATGGTGGCTGGTTTTACCAACAGCATAAAACTCGACAGTTAATTTTGTTTTTTCACAATTAATTTATGTGAAATTCATTATTTTAGTGTCAAATATTGATTAGAAACAATTGAGTTGTGTATTTTTGCATGTCACCCTACAAAACACAGTTTCATGCAGTATTCGTGGTTTGGAAGCAAACTTTGACATATCCCTCTTGGTGATTGTGACCCTAGTCAGTTTCATAAATGTGCTGTTTAAGAGGCTTAATCATTAGAAATAGTGGTTCTGTTAATTTTAGGATTGTAAGAAATGTTTCTGAATAATTAGAAAATTGACAGAATCAGTCGAGCAAAAAACTCATGGGTTTAAGGAATCATTTTGGGTGCAAAACTATCCATAAACTAGCTGTGGAAGCAAGGTGGTCTAAAATCATCACAATCTGCACCTTACAATTTTTGGCTAATATTTTCCAGTTTTCAAAAAATTCCAATATTATTTGAGAAAACTCCATAAAACATCGTGCTGACCTCTTGATGTCGGTATTAATAAAGGTAAAGTTCTTACTTCTAAGTCCATACATTTGTTAACAAAAACTATAACGCAACATTTAAAAACAAAACATCGTATCTTAATTTCCACAAATTTTAAAAGTTCGGACAGAAATGTACTGATGTACTAAATGTGTTGATTCCTGGCTCTGGACCCATAACTTTAGTCTTAATTCCATAACTTGCTGTGTCTAACTTGAATATTTTGACTGTTACACACACCTACCCTTCATTTGTTGATAAGTGTCCACTGGTACAAGTCATATGACTGAGTCAGTATGGATGTGGGGATGGAATGTGTACAACACCAACCCAATGTCACGTTACCTGACTTAGTCACGTGACTGACATCAGTGAAAAAATATCAGTTGATTAACACTGATATAGCCAAAATATTCGAGTAGGACACGTTTTCTCCAAGTTACAGGCTTTAATCTCTAGTTTTAGGTTAAAATCTATAGTTTTCACAGCTCT
This sequence comes from Cyrtodaria siliqua, assembly GCA_037043455.1. Classification (NCBI taxonomy): domain Eukaryota; kingdom Metazoa; phylum Mollusca; class Bivalvia; order Adapedonta; family Hiatellidae; genus Cyrtodaria; species Cyrtodaria siliqua. The sequence goes on from JAWPHD010012221.1 coordinate 68,250, forward strand.
TGGTTGCAACTACAAAATAATCTGATAATACATGTATAACGGTAATATTCAAGTTAATTAAATAGTTGTAAAATTACTTCATCTAGAAATGGGGTTTATAATTGGTCACTCATGGCAACTATAAATAGATCAGGGTATTGTGATGTATTTTTGTAATTACGTCGAGGCATAGAAGAAAGCGTCCGTTATCATAAACAAGGGTGTAACAGCTATTATATTTAATGAAGAAAAGAGATAATAAAAATATATCATAATCATTATTAAAGGGACACACGGCAATCTTGATTTCTTTAAAACTCTCTTCATCCAGTTAGTTTTTCTACATAACTTGCATTCCTGAAAATCATTAATAATAACTGTTTGAATAGTTCATAGCAAATTATGTTTGCATATTAATAATTGTTGAATACTTTACACCAATAACATATTTGTAGAATTGTAGAATGTTGTAGAATAACAAGACAGAGAAAATACCAATTTTTATTGCCTGACATGTTCATTCCTGTTAGGCGCCATATAACCTTTCATGTGTTGGTGCGCCCGTAAAACCCCAATTCAATTCAATTCAATCATTATATTTAATTGTACCATAGCTCTAATACATTTAATTGTACCATAGCTCTAATGGGTTTCCTTTGTTTCTGTTTATGATATAATTTTCATAAACTTGAAGGCCTAAGCCTAAACCGTGCAGTAACTGCCGGTCTATTTCAGCCGTGCTATAATTGACAGATTTGACAGTTATACCATCGTGTACCCAATGACCTTTTGTTGCACATGCATAGTTGGATAAGTGGCTAAGGTACAACATATTTGTAGCATATTTTTCTCGTATGTACGATTTATACTGCACTCTCGGGCCTACGGCCCTCGAGTAGCAGTATAAATCACATATACTCGAAAAATAATGCTATAAATATTACTTATATGCAAGCAGGTTTTAAGACAAAATGATACTGGATTAATAATATGAGGTGATAACTTTCATGTTTGATGTATACTTCAAGAATGCCATGTGTCCCCTTAATGTTGTAAAAATCTGACATACCCCATTTATGTAAATACAGCCATGGGGCTGTGGTTCAGGACACCATGCTATTATTTGTAATGTCATTAAGGGTTTTGTGCAATTGCAACGTTGAATAAATATTTATGTAACATTTAGATTGTGTTGTCTCTTTAATTACTGTATCCATTGACATGCGAAGGGATAATAGTGTTACCCCAGTCCATTCATAATCAGCCCCATTGCCTCAGTAATTCTAGAGTTGTGACCCTTAGTATAGTAAATATTTACTAAATAAATGTTGTCCAGACTGTTACTTAGGTACTTGTTATCCAGTATTCTCCAGACATGGTCAAATCAGGTTCTCCACAGGATTGTTTTCAAGTATAGTGGCATTTACCGTTTGCTGGGGGAGGGTACGAGAGGGGGGAAACCCCCTCCTGTGTTCGATTTTTTTGGCTTTTAGTAACTGCCTGTATTGACGGTGAGGCACTGGTGTGTGATATTAGTGATGTTAGGAAGCCATATATAATTATATATTTATGATAATAAACAATAATAAATAATCCATGTTTTAAGACTTTTATTTAAAAAAAAAAACTCATAAAAATATTTACTAAAATAAGTTCATACACAATAATACATACACAATAATACAACTTACACATCAACACAACATGCAACATCTAAAATACATACAATAAACAATAATAAATAATCCATGTTTTAATACACGATGAAGAAGAAAACATACATACACAGATTTATTATAAGTTTATACACAATAATACAACATATACATCAACACATCATGCACACATATAATACCATTAACTACACAATATTCATCCCTGGAAATAAAACAGCACATTTGTTAATACTTAAAGAATATAACCTTAGCACTCGAATAAATCCAACACAAATTAGCCCATTCAATGTCTTGACTTGTACACATTAGCTAGCAGTTCCTATTCAGATGCTTGACCTTCTAGGCCTGGCCTTGTGCCATTCTTCCACTGCCCTGACATATTCAAACTCTGATGGAGGTGGGCCCTGCATTGTTACTGCCAGCAGTGCGTTGAGAACTCTGTTACTCTGAGTTGACCTGTGCTGTCTTAATTCTCTTGAGTGTAGAGAATCCCCTCTCCCACTCTCCCAATCTGCTGTTGATGTTGGAAGAAGCAGACCAACAGCTGCAATCTTGTACAAGTTGGGGTGAGACTCCTGTAGTTCTCTGTCATTCTTTGTAACCTCCCTCACTTGTCTCCTCTCGATCATCATTGAATCTTCATCCAGGCTGAAGTGGCGGGCCAAGGTCTGAAGAAACATATATAATTATAAACATATAATAGACCAACACACTTAATAATAGTAATAACTGAATTATTTTTGTTTTATTTTGTAAGTTATTTCTAGTATTTTTGTTTTCAAAATATTGACAAGCTTTTAAGTAAACAGATAAATAAACAGATAATTACCTTCATTTCTTCTTTTTTTTCAAATGACCAGATATTATCCCAAAATTGCTATTTATTTTATTTATTAAGGCACAAACTTAAATCAAAAAGACAATCAAAACAATTATACTTACGCAAAACAAACACATTCTTGTGTCATGATGAGCACACCGTATCTTGTATCTTTCATTTCCGTCTTGAACAATACAATAGTTTGATAATCACTTCAGTTATTCCAGAGTTATGCCCCTTGGAATAACAAAAACAAGAGGCCCAAGAGGGCCTGTGGACGCTCTACTGGCTAACATGGCTCTTATAACATCAATGAAGCGAGTGACTGCCATTTACATTTTTTGAAGGTTTTGGGCAAAAAAACAGCTTTTTGACTAAATCAAGGGCCATAACTAAAGAATCTGGTAAAGTTTGGTAAAGATCAGATGAAAAATAAAGGCCCTACCGTATTAACGAGGCAAAATATAGCATTTTTAACTAAATCAAGAGCCATAACTCCTCTGTTACTGGTCCGACTGGTCCAACATAGAGCTAAAAAAAAAATTAAAAAAAAATTAATATAAAAAAAAGAGTCTTAAAATCTGGTAAGTTTGTCAAAGATCAGATGCAAAATGAAGGCCCTATCGTATGACGAGGCAATTTACAGCATTTTTTCACAAAATCAAGGGCCATAACTCCGCTGTTACCGGTCCGATCTGGCTGGTTTTCGAATTGCCGAGCTTTCATTGACATTAACAATCTGATAAAGTTTGGTAAAGATCGGATGAACAATGAAGCCCCTATCGTCTTAACGAGGCAAAATATAGCACTTTGAACTAAATCAAGGGCATTAACTCCGCTGTTACTGGTCCGATATGAATGGTTTTCAAACTTGTCCGAGCTTTCATTGATATTAACAATCTGATAAAGTTTGGTAAAGATCGGATGAAAAATGAAGGCCCTATCATTTTAACGAGACGAAATTAACGACGGACGGACGGACGGACGACGGACAACTCGCCATCCCATAAGCTCTGCTGGCCTTTGGCCAGTCGAGCTAAAAATTAACTTGGGTAATTGTTATTCTTTGTCAGATTGTATTTGGGCACAATGTCTCAGCTAAGTTTGATAATCAGATCCCTTGCCTCAGTAATCCAGAGTTGTGCACCTTGGAATAGTAAAATATTATGAAATAAATGTTGTCTGGAATATAACTTGGGTCATTGTTATCCTATGTCATATGTTCTCCAAACTTGGTCAAATTATATATGGGCACAATGTCTGGGTCAAGTTTTTAATAATCAGTCCCGTCGCTGCAGTAATTTTCGAGTTATGCCCCTTGGAATAGTAAAAATTCACAAAATTAGTGTTGTCTGGCAGACAATTTTCTTATTAATATTTGAAGCAATAGCAGTGGCATCCGTGTCACATGGACACATTTCTAGTTTACTTTTGTACTTGGACAAATGCTTATTAACCTATTGTGATGAAGTTAGTATTTCAACAAACCCATTGAACACAAATGAAAGATCTTTAAACAAGATCACAGACACAAGTTCCATAACTAACTTTTATTTTAGGAAAATTCTGGATGATGGAATGAAACTTAGGATCGCGCGACACAAGTTTTTCAGCCTATATTTTGACTAAGTCAAGGGCCATAACTCTGTGGTTCTTGGTCCAAAATAAAAAGGAAAACCGAGTTGCGCAACTTCACTTGCTGGTCAATATTCTGTAATGTTTCGCAACCGTGGGTTAAATAGTAATGGAGGAGGGCGCGACACAAGTTTTTCGACCAATATTTTGACTACGGGCCACAACTTTGTGGTTCTTGGTCCAAAATAAAACAATAAAACTTGGGTGCGCATCTTCATTTGCTGGTCAACATTTCTGTAAAGTTTGGTAACCGTGTGTGTAAATAGTTATATTTTGACTAAGTCAAGGGCTATATGGTCCAACATAAAAAGGAAAACCGAGTTGTGCATCTTCACTTACTGGTCAACATTCCTGTTAAGTTTGGCGATCATGGGTTAAATAGTAATGGAGAGGGCGTGACACAAGATTTTCAGCCCCTATTTTGACTAAGTCAAGGGCCACAACTTGTAGTTCTTGGTAAAAAGAACAAACAAAACACAACTCTGGTACACATCTTCACTTGCTGGTCAACATTCCTGTAAAGTTTATTGACCATGGGTTAAATAGTTATGGAGGATCGCGCGACACAAGTTTTTGGGACGGACGTACGGACAAGTGCAAATCTATATCCCCACCACACACCCCCACCCCTCCCCGCCCCCAACAAGTGCAAGTGGGGTGCATCAAAATAAAATCTTAGAAAGCCACAAAGCCAGTACACAATGGAAGAAGCCAGATTACCAAGACAAAAATAAATCATTAAAGGAAAGACAAGATGAAAGACAAACATTAAATGTTACCATCTCAGGATTTAGGTAGAGGTCATCGGGTCCACAATATCAACCCAAGAGGAAAGCGTATTTGGGTCAACCACTAATCCTTGCTCTGCAAAGTGAAGGGTCATAACCTCTTTTGTTCGGAACAAGTTTAATACCATAGAAGTCAGGTGATAGTTCTTGTTGCAGAAGAGTTCTTAATTAAATTAGTTTTATATTTATAGGCAATGATCATGCATATATGAATATCAAAACAAAAGCCTAGAAAGCCACAAAGCAAGTATACGCAATAACTTGGCAGAAGCCATAGCAACAAAAGAACAAACCGTTAAGGGTTCAACAAGACACGATTTTAGACAAAATTCAAACGCTACCATCCTTAGAGGATTTAGGTAGACGTCATAGGGTCCACAATCTGTTCGGTCATCTCACAATCAAAGAGGAAAGCACAGTGGCAAACTGTAAATGAGTCGACCACTAAACATGCAGTGCGTTGCAAACTGATAGGTTCATAACCTCTTTTGATAAACTGTTTAACAAGTTTAATAAAGAATGTACAAGCAAGGTTTTACGCAAGCGTAAAATAGCTGCATGCCGAGAGAAAATAGCAATATTTCTGGGTAGCAACTGGGAACAACGTTTTACATAATAACAGACAAAGTCACGGGTGTTAAAACAATATTCAAAACAAGAGTTGTCACGGAGACGTAAACACGCCATGGCCGGTTTTTTTACCAGACACTTTCTTCCCAATTTGTGCTACCAAACATTTTGAATCAATGTCGGCGAATCCTTTACATGCCTTACAAATTGATTACATATTCACCTTTGTAGCACGACGTGCTGAAGTACAGAAATACAATTACTCACATGTATGGGATGTGTTTGCGTTAGTGCATTACAACACAGATAAACTGTTCATTGCTACCATGTGTAATTATAAGATTGCGTTATCAAAATGAAAAAACTCAAAGAAACTATTCATTACTACCTTACCATGTGCAATTACTAAAACAATATAAGAGTCGCTGCCGGAAAGTGATTATGACCAAGGATCACCGTAGAAGTCATGTTGTGACAGTCCTTGACACAGAAGAGTTCTTAAATTACTTTTATATTTTAAAAGTAGATGAGGGTTACGATAATAAAGTTTTGCAAAGGTTTTTCGAAGTTTATAATAAAGGTAATCCTGCTGGAGTAGTTTCTTAGTTATACAGTTATTACGAATATTGGAGTCCTCAACAGGACTACAAGCTCCAGAAAAATAAATAATTGAAACTTAGAGCCCATTAGAAGTAGCTCAGGGAATGGGGGATAAGTGGGGATAATTAACAATATCAAAATTAAAATCATCTATTTTGTCATATATTTTACTAATTATTTCACCACTCTCAGTCTCCCACCTCCCTCATTTTATTTTATTTTATATAAAATATATTTTCTAACTGACCCCTCCCCTCCCACCTCCCGCCATCCCAAACAAATACTCGCAAGTATCCAGAGAAGTGTCATATGATAAGACAAGATAAGAGAAGCAACGTTTTACGCAAGCGTAAAATAGCTGCCGAGAGAAAATAGCATTATATCTGGGTAGGAACTGGGAACATGAGGTTGATAATATAAGGCCCATCAAACGGCACGGCGCAGTATTATATGACTACATAATGACTAACCCCGCTTCCTCCCGCCACCCCCGTCCCCCACACCCCCCAGGAAAGATAAGACATTATATCTCATCCTAACGTTCCATCTGAGCTACAAACTGAGATGCAAACCTCTCCGATCTATTGGTAATAGTGACCACGACATTATCCTCTTCGACTCTACACTTGCCCCCTATCGACCCAAGCCATTAAGACGTAAACTCTACTTGTGGAAGAATGCGGACATCAATGGCATTCGTGGCGACTTATCTGACTTCTGAGCCGACTTCGACCCATCAACATACAACGACATACATATTATGTGGGAAGACTTCAAATCTTCCGTCCACCAAACTATCGAGGAAATAGTACCTTCCAAGCTTATAATGCCCCGTTACACCCACCCTTGGGTGAATTCCAGCATAAAGAAGGCACTGAACCGGAAGCGGAGGGCCCACAAGAAAGCCAGAAAAACAGGCAAGAAGAGAGACTCAGATAGGTACAAGAAGTCCAATGGGAAGCAAGAAGGGCCAACAGGAAATACATGGAAGAAATGAGCGACAACCGGAAAGAAAGCCCTAAACAAGTTTGGTATTTCATCAAGAGCAAGGGACAGGAGTCTGTGGGAGTACCACCACTCAATAACTCAGATGGATTTTTAAAGAGCGACGGCCAAAGCAAGGCAGACATCCTTAATGAGCAGTTCCACTCAGCACTCAGCATTCAGCGCGCCCCTAGATCATACATGTATGTCCATGTTACTGTAGATATAATATCAAACAAGTGTGTGTGTGTGTGTGTGTGTGTGTGGGGGGGGGGGGGGGGGGGGGGGGGGGGGGGCTAAAAATTTCGGATCATACATGTATGTCCATGTTACTGTAGATATAATATCAAACAATTTCGATGCACGCCCTCAGTATTAAAAAATGTCTCGCTCGCTCTACGCATAATGACTAATGAGTGGTTTAATTAACACATTGTTAAATCCTTTTATTTTAAAACGGACTTTTTTTATTCATACATGTCCATGTTACTGTAGATAAAATATCAAACAATTTCGATGCACGCCCTCAGTATTTATTTTTTTTCGCTCGCTCGCTTCGCACGCTTGACGCATAATGGCTAATGAGTGGTTTAATTAACAAATTGTTAAAACCTTTTATTTTAAAACGGACTTTTTTATTCATATATGTATGTTCATGTTACTGTAGATAAAATATCAAACAATTTCGATGCACGCCCTCAGTATAAAAAAAATTCTCGCTCGCTTCGCTCGCTCTACGTATAATGACTAATGAGTGGTTTAATTAACACATTGTTAAATCCTTTTATTTGAAAACGGACTTTTTTTTATTCATACATGTATGTCCATGTTACTGTAGATAAAATATCAAACAATTTCGATGCACGCCCTCAGTATAATTTTTTTTTTCGCTCGCTCGCGGCATAATGGCTAATGAGTGGTTTAATTAACACATTGTTAAATCTTTTATTTTAAAACGGACTTTTTTTATTCATACATGTATGTCCATGTTACTGTAGATATAATATCAAACAATTTCGATGCACGCCCTCAGTATTAAAAAATGTCTCGCTCGCTTCGCTCGCTCTACGCATAATGACTAATGAGTGGTTTAATTAACACATTGTTAAATCCTTTTATTTTAAAACGGACTTTTTTTATTCATACATGTCCATGTTACTGTAGATAAAATATCAAACAATTTCGATGCACGCCCTCAGTATTTTATTTTTTCGCTCGCTTCGCACGCTTGACGCATAATGGCTAATGAGTGGTTTAATTAACAAATTGTTAAAACCTTTTATTTTAAAACGGACTTTTTTATTCATATATGTACACTTCTCAAAACTGCTAACTACACCGCTCACGTTTTGGGTTATATATATCGATGGGTTGAATGTTTTTCAATAAAATAAAAAGGAAATACCAATTCAATCATTTTTACATCATTTCATTTTATTTTTTTCATGGGCAATGCTAGAACTAAACCACAATAAGCAATTACAAACGACCCATGTAAACACTAAAGTCACACTTTTCCCATATGGGAAAAGTGTGACTTTACGTAGATATGGGAAAAGTGTGACTTTAGTGTTTACATGGGTCGTTTGTAATTGCTTATTGTGGTTTAGTTCAAGCATTGCCCATGAAAAAAATAAAATGAAATGATGTAAAAATGATTGAATTGGTATTTCCTTTTTATTTTATTGAAAAACATTCAACCCATCGATATATATAACCCAAAACGTGAGCGGTGTAGTTAGCAGTTTTGAGAAGTGTATGTTCATGTTACTGTAGATAAAATATCAAACAATTTCGATGCACGCCCTCAGTATAAAAAAAATTCTCGCTCGCTTCGCTCGCTCTACGTATAATGACTAATGAGTGGTTTAATTAACACATTGTTAAATCCTTTTATTTGAAAACGGACTTTTTTTTATTCATACATGTATGTCCATGTTACTGTAGATAAAATATCAAACAATTTCGATGCACGCCCACAGTATAATTTTTTTTTTCGCTCGCTTCGCTCGCTCGCGGCATAATGGCTAATGAGTGGTTTAATTAACACATTGTTAAATCTTTTATTTTAAAACGGACTTTTTTTATTCATACATGTATGTCCATGTTACTGTAGATAAAATATCAAACAATTTCGATGCACGCCCTCAGTATAACAATTTTTTTTCGCTCGCTTCGCTCGCTCGACGCATAATGG